>WBZZ01000833.1:70000-117500 GCA_019918135.1 Paulinella micropora
GTTGATTAGAGCATGAGTGGAGTGGAAGAAACATATTTTCTTTTTGGTATTCGAGAGCCACACAACAGGGAGGGAATAATGGAAAGGAAACGGAAGAAATAGGCACAGACACCAGCATGGGAAAAGAGTGGTGTGAGGATTGTGTTGCTTCCATTTCCGTATGTTTTCCTGTCCGTTAAGTGAAAAAACCATATAATGTGGTGGAGGAGTATTTGGTGGAATGGATAGTCCCCAAAACTCACCCAAACCCAAACCACCACACGGAAGTGGTGGGGGGGGGGGGGGGCCATAACGCCCTTATGTAGTCATGAAGGATGGTGGGAGTCATGTATGCTGTGATGCTGTGATGCTGTGATGCATGCATGGAGGACAATCCTACCCCATGCTAGCTTTACACTTGAACATCCTTCGTCTCCAAAAACATAGCCAAAAACATTCCATGGAATAATTATTATCCAGTTGAGTTTTCTCTGCAGCTGTGACGCAGGGAAGGTTTTCTGAGTTAGTAGCCTCAGTTTTGTTGGGAGGCGTGGTCGGCACTAGTTGGTCGCTGATGTTCTCAGTAGGGAAGGTGCGAGTTTTTGGCGTGAAGAAGAAGGAAGCGAGGAAAGAGGTGATTCACAGGAGGAAGACTGCCTTTGTGAAACGGAAAGTCCGTATCACTCGGATCGACAGTCGTTGCCAACCAATTGAGGAGATCAGGAATTTTTGCAAAAGCTCACGCGCAGGTGCACAATCAGGAACTGACATAGGAAAATGTGAAAATCATGTTGGGTTTTGAGGTTTTGGTTTGAGTTGGTGGACAAGCAAGAATTGCGAGCGTTGCAGAAGCGAAACTAAGGTTGTGGGAAAAGGATAAGTACAAAAGGAGGTAGAAAGTAAGGAAAGAAAAACCTGACGAAAGGTAAGTAGGCAAGAGAGGGTAGGAAGCGTGCGTCAATCAGTCAATCAATCCATCCATCCATCCATCCATCCATCAAACAAGAAGTAAGCAAGCAAGCACAAGCAAGCAACCATACCTACCTACCTATCTACCTATCTACCTATCTATCTATCTATCTATCTATCTATCTATCTATCTTGGTGGGGTGCCTTATGTGTGCCTAGCCATACGCCTATAAGTCACATGCCGAAATAGCGACGGGAAGCACAATCCTGTTCCCTCAGGGTGCCCTTTCTCGCTTGTTGAGCCCGGAATAAAACCCACAGTGCTCTGTCGGTTTATACTAGACTGTCGACAGTCTCGAAACTCCATCTGCTTACTGGGTCCTCTGTAATGGAGGTGGGAGCTCGTTCTGCAAGGGGCGCTTATGGAACGAGCCCTGGCCCCGCCTGGTACTAGGGAGGTTTGGTATCGCCTGTATCAGTCCCTTCCGTGCAAACATCACGGCTTAGCTGGGCATCGGGTTAATACTTTACCCACAGACTTCCTTGGTTGACGAAATCAGAAGCTCCTTTTTTCTGACGTTAGTCGATATCTCATCTATCTATCTATCTATCTATCTATCTATCTATCTATCTATCTATCTACCTATCTATCTATCTATCTATCTACCTACCTACCTACCTACCTTCCTACCTACCTATCTACCTACCTATCTATCTATCTATCTATCTATCTATCTATCTATCTATCTATCTATCTAATCTGTCCCGGAGGTCGCCTCGCCTCGATGTAAGAAAAATTGGTCCAGGGGGCGGGACATTGGCGATGAAGACCAACCCTCCTAGAGCAAACTGCACCATATGGCAGTTGGCTACCTCGCAAGTCCCGTGCAGAAGATCTGCACGTCTGTTAGGCGTAGGGGAAAACGTGAAGGAACCCTCCGCCCGTTCACGTTTTCCCTAAACGCCTTGGGCCCCTGACTCGCTCGTCGTGGCGTTACGGGAGAACGTTAAGGACATTGGAAAGAATCAGCACCGTATGGCTCTGCCCCTGACTCGAGGTGTTTTGGGAGAACGTGAAGGATATTGGTCATCGAGGAAAAGACATAGCTCCTCTCCAGTTTATGAGGCAGAGGAGAGAAAAAACTGCTGGTAGATCTAGAGCTTTGTTACTGCTTTACAAATCTTTAGATCTACTATTGCTCATTCTACCCCCTTGGAACCCTCCGCCCCTGGCTCCCATAACCTGCGTGCAGAAGAACTTATACTTCAAACGTGGCTTCGGTTACATCTGTACTTCTGGTTCGAGGCGTTGCGGGAGAACGTGAAGGATATTGGAGAGAATCAGAACCGTATGGCTCTGCCCTTGACTCGCTCATTGCTCCCGTGCAGCAGATCTGCCAGGGATCCACATTGACTTCTGGTGCGAGGTGTTTCGGTAGAACGTGAAGGATATAATCCATAGAGGCAAAAGACACAGCTCCTCTCTAGTTGTTGAGGCAGAGGCGAGAAAAAACTGCTGGTAGATCTAAAGCTTTGTTACTGCTTTACAAATCTTTAGATCTACTATTGCTGGTCCGACTCTCTTGGAATGCTCCGCCCCTTGCTCCCATAACCTGCTTGCAGAAGAACTTATATTTCAAACGACTCTTCGGTTACATTTCCGCAGAAGATCTGCCAGGGAGCCACATTTACCTTGGGTGCCAGATAGAACATGAAGGATATTGGTCATGAGGAAAAAGACACAGTTCTCTCTCTCTCTAGTTTATGAGGCAGAGGAGAGAAAAAAACTGCTGGTAGATCTAGAGCTTTCTTACTGCTTTGGAAATCTTAAGAAATCTTTAGATCTACTATTGCTGATCCGACTCTCTCTTAGAGAAATCGCCGCCCCTGGCTCCCATAACCTGCGTGCGGAAGAACTTATATTTCAAACGACGCTTCGGTTACATTTCCGTAGAAGATCTGCCAGGGAGCCACATTTACTTCTGGTGCGAGGTGTTTCGGTAGAACGTGAAGGATATTGGCCATGAGGAAAAAGATACAGCTTCTCTTTACTTTATGAGGCAGAGGAGAGAAAAAACTGCTGGTAGATCTAGAGCTTTGTTATATACTGCTTTACAAATCTTTAGATCTACTATTGCTGATCCGACTCCCTGGGAGGAATCCGCCTCTCCTGGCTCCCATAACCTGCGTGCAGAAGAAATTATATTTCAAACGACGCTTCGGTTACATTTCCGAAGCAACGTCTGAAATATGGGGTGGCGCAGCTCAAAAAGGCCGTGTTGGCTCAGATGCAAGCCTGGGTAGTACAGGCCGGTCCCGACGCGCTAAAGGCTAGGCAAAACAGATGCCACCAGCATGTTCTCATCCTTGCGGAGCCCGGCGGACAGAGTCTCGGCCTCCGCCAGCTTTCCCTGCTGCTCCAGCAACACGTTGACTGCAAGTTGTTGACCGAAATCAACGTGTCCGGGTGCTCAGCCTCGACGTATTGTCTCGTGCAGAGCTCTACTGAACATAAACTCGGCCTCCGCCATCTGGCCCTGTTGTGTCAGGAACGCGGCAAATTTTCTGATGGAAGCTAATGTGTCCTGGTGCTCGTCCCCAAGCGTCTTCTCCATCCTTCCAAGGAACGGCGCAGTAGCACTTCCAAGGAACGCCGAAGTTCCCAGCTTCAATGAGGTTGTGCAGGCCTGTAGCACGGACGTCCACTTGATTCATGAGGCGAAAAGTGGTTACGAGTTGATTTCACGTTGATTTCGGTCAACAATCAAAAGAATGAAGGGGAAACAGAAATGGTGAGCAACAACACAGGAGACCATGAGGAAGAGAAGAAAAAAAAGTGGAAAACTTGAGGGAGCGACTGGCAATACAACAGAGTTGTTAACCGAAGTAATCGTGTCTGGGTGCACAGCACCTGGCGTATTTTCTCTTCCTCGCAAAGCCCTACAAAACAGAGAATATGCCTCCTTCAGCTTGCCCTGTTGTGCCAGGGACGCGACCAATTTGCTGATGGAAGCTAACGTGTCCGGTGCTAGGCCCCAAGCGTCTTCTCTCATCGTTTTCAAGGAACGCTGAAGAAGTTCCTCAGCTCCCTTGAGGTCTGTAGTCAGTGCGTACACTTGATTCATGAGGCGCAAAGTGGCTACGTTGATTTCACGTTGAGTTCGGTTAACAAAAAAAACAAAAAAAAAAAAAAAAAAAAAAAAAAAAAAAAAAAAAAAAAAAAAAAAAGAAGAATAAAATGAAAACAAACATCGTAAGTAATAACAAAGGTGGAAAACCGGAGGGAGGCGACTGCCGAGGCAAACACCAAGAAAAGGGCAGGGAAACAAGAGGAAGAAAGAACCTACCTTTCCTTTTCATCTTTATCAGTATGTTAGTATTATAATATACGCAAACACTTATAATATATAAGAAAATATTTATATTATTAACGTTAATACTTTCAACTCGACAAAAAAACAAGTGTTCTTCATGTATTGTTAACGACGTTCAAGTGGGAAAAAGAAATTAGTTTTCAGATTTTGTGAAATTTTCTGGTTTTGTACCAATTTTCCGATTTTGTGACAATTCAAAATTTTCAAGTTAACGGTCACATTTCGCAAAATTTCCTTGTATTTTGCGGACGCATGTAGAGGTTAATTTGAAATTCAAAAGTTTCAAGACAAATCTGAAAATCACACAAAATCGAAAAATTATTCATATATACAACAAAATCTAAAAATTCTTTTTTTTTCCCCACTTGAACGTCGTTAACAGTATTAGGTAAAGTCGTTTACTTCAGACTTAAAAAACTCTATGAATTTTTTTCAAACTTTTTCCTGTCTGAGAAAGTTAATAATACAACATTTTAATATTATTAATGTGAGTTTGGATACAACCCAAAGGGATAATTACACAACGAACTCTTAGTAAAGATCTCTATGGCTGCATTAAGTCCTGACCCAAGAGAGCAGGTGAAATACCAGTAAATAGCAGAGCGGTCACTTCGTTGAAAGTTATTTACGTAGATTTCTACTTGTTTGCAGACTTGTGTTGCAAAGTACGGTCACGACTGAACGTAGATTGTGAGGACGGTTTGGTAAGCTTGCGTAACTTGGAACAGCTGAGCTGTAAGCACTTAACTCAAGCTTCAAGTCCAACCGTCTAGTTCAAATATCCAGAATTTGCATTTGGAAAAGGTTTCCTCAGTCATGGATGTAAAAAAGCAAATCAAATATTGTTTTCCGTCACTCTTGTTGACCGTTCACTTGTCCTATCGGAATCATGATGACTACCGTACCGGACCGCCGAAACATTAATATTTTGTTAAACTTTCTTCAAGTTTTTACTTCAAGTTTACACTTCTATTTTTAGTTCCGTTACTTCATTTTTCCGTTTATTTATCAACTGTCATAACTTGTAGTTGTTACGTTTTCAACTGCCGTTAACAGATCAATTTATTTCCCTTTAACAGCTAGCTCAGTTTTTGGAAAAAGCTTGACTATTGCCTTTTTTCCCATATCTGAAAACTTTTATTACTTTGACCGCTATTTCCGGTCTCCCGTCATACGCTCCAAGTAAAATGGTAAAACAAGTCAGATAGGTTAGTTAAAGTCACGGTGGTAATACTTAACATACTTTCCTTTATTTTTCTCAGACCAACTTGAGCAACTTCAACTGCTACACAACACGTGTAGCAATTGAATTCTATTCATTAGTTCTCAGAATTTGCATTGTTTTGCAAGGGACAAGTAGTGTAGGCGCAGATAGGTAAATATGCGTCCTTTTCTTATACCCCTATACACAGTGATGTATAGAAGAGCTATATCTCTTTAACATGTAGTTATATCCGTTTTTATTTATATACTTTTGAGCCGGTTGAAAACGATAATATTACGATTCATGACCGGTACTACTTTTTTAAGCAGTTTAATATTATCGTTAGGGGCCCAGTGACACATGGGAAATGCCTCTCTGTTTCCTTTTTGTTGCTTGGCTCTGACAGTCTCCTACATTTTCCGCCATACTGGTTTCCTCTCTCTGTGGAGGAGGAAGATTAGGTTATTTTCAGAGTGTTTTGGATTTGGAAGGACGAATACCCCGGCTATCAATAAACAATATCTTTTGATTGTAACCGACAAAAGTGGAGTCCCAGCCTAGATTTTTTTTTCGTATCCTCCAAATTCAATTTTGCAAATTGAAAAAGCCACTTTCCCAAAGCAAAGTAAGAAGGAAGGGTAGTGGTGGAGTGTAGGAAAGGAGTGAGGGAGGTGTTAGGAGAGTGTGCTGCACGAAAATAACAGTGAAATCTTGCACAGAGGCCCACACAGCGGCACTGCAAGACACTCGTTGTCTGTACACTTTTGACACCTACTGTAGGGCGTTTGGGGAGTGTAGAGAAGCACAGAAAGTGTATCCAGTGGGATAGAAACACTAGAGTGTTCACTGGATTGATTGTCGACACATTGTCGAGTCAGAGAAGTGCTTTACAGACACAAACAAGGGAAGTGGATAGACCCTCCTGTCTGTCCTGTCAACACTCTTACACTAATCACTACACACACTCCTCACAAGGAGTATAACAAACACTTACACACTCTAGCTATCGTCTGTACTGCCATAAACACGTTGCACAAACAAACGTTGCACACACGGAAGCACGTGGGATAGGGCAGAGGAAAACAGACGAACGACACACAGACATACAGCAATTCATTTGGCATAAAACCTGTTTGTGCAAACTACACACATCCAACACCAATAGAGGTGGCCAAACCTTAAAGGGGTGGTAGGCCAGTCAGACAAGACATAGGCCAAGGAATTTACGTGTAGAACAGCCACAGTAAGGCGATAACGGAGGTTTTTTTGTGACGATTTTTATTTTCGTTAGAAACAAACACAACACACGCCTTACATCACACCCAAGCACTACCAACGTGTTGTGTGATATTGAACAGCCCTACAAGGACAGAAACTCGGAAACCGAGCAGCTCCTAAGACACCAACGACAAGTGTGTAAAGAGTCACCAGCACTCAGTACACACACAGGTCTACAAGCTCTCGTACACACATAAACGAGGCACATTCATCACACCACACTCAAGCACTAACAACGTGTGTGTGGTGTCGATTAGATCACCAACAAAACAAACTCTGACACCGAGCTACACACAAGGCTTCAGCCGTTGTGGTGTGAAGAGTCGACAGCACTCGGTACACACGAACACATACATACACACGAGAACGCTCACAAACACATCCCCCATACTGCAAAAAGGCAAGCTTCGGTTGCTTTTTGAGTTGGGAAAGAATCACTCAAAAAAGGACAATAACAGTGACCCATTGGGCAGCGCCCTGAAAGGCTCATTGACAAAACCTTTTTGAACGATTCTTGATCGTGCACACACGAGGGTGGAAGAAGGTGGCTAACCAATTTGTTTGTGAACCATAAGTGTGGTGCACGTTATCAGGGTGCACACGTACACATCGTCTGGATCGACGACAAGGAAAGCAAGGCTTCCCCTTACAAAGGGGGGGGGGGTGAGTACATCCTCCACCTTGACTGTTTGGTTGTGTGTTTGCGGGTTGGTTGTTGGGTTGTTGTGAGTGGTGGTGGATTCGAACATTGAACACACCACGAACGGAACACAGAACAACACAACGAACACGACAACACAGATCGACAAGAAACACACAACACTGCTCGTTTTCCACCCCCAAGGGGCAAGACACCATGCATCATACATGGATAGGCTCTACCACGAGACCATCCGCCGCAACACGCCTCGAAATGTCTGAGGAAGCAGACGAAGTCGAACAAATCGCCTCAGGCGAGACATTTTCCACTCCAGCACGGGGGGGAAGCAGAGCACAGGAGGAACCTGTCACTGCCCCTCGTTCCCCATGGAGAGGAACCAACAACGGGTTAGTGATCCCGGAGCGTCACGTTCAGACGAAGGTTGTCCTTGATCGTTATCGTGGTCCAGCCGAGGGATGGCCTGAGACTCCGACAGACGATAAGGAACACGGGATCAATACCTCGGAAAAAGACCAACACCTCCACCCAACAACAAGTATGAGGAGATGGAGTGGCAACGATGTATGTTCGATGATGGTGAGACCCAGGGAGCAATAGGTGTGGTGCATCGGAACCACCCTGCCCTCACGGTCAATGGCGTCGCGACCATCCAAAACATAATCGACCTATACTCGGCTCTAGCTGTAGTACGGGACTCTTTACTGGACGAAGCGTGGGCCATTAACCACCAAAGGTACCAAGCGTTGCTCAGTACCTTATTCGTTGACAAGAAAGAGATCCAGCCCACTTTGACTTTCCCATGCACTGCGGCGGCTGACAAAGAGCTCGCCACGGACACGAAGTGGCCAAATAGTGCGGGGGTTGTTAGTGTTTATTTCTGAAATACAGAATTGGAACTCAATCTCAGCTCGTAACCTGGGGGCGGCCATTGCCATATGGAACCTCACCCTTACGGAAACCAAAAGCTGGAAACAGCAACTTCTAGCCCCAGGGGACAACTCTCCACAAGCTGCCCAAGCACGGGAAACCCTAAATGAGCTGCTTGACACGCTTGAGCAGCATTCATGGACATGGGTGTACCGAATGGTCACGAAGTTCAAATACATCAAGTTCAACTTGACGTTCGACAAGGTTATCAAACCTGATGGCAAGGCCTTGGAGATGAAGGTCGCCCCTCACCCAGCGGTCAAGCTCTATTGGTGCAATTATTGTGCCATGTGCAAGCTCGTCGCCCAAACTATAAGTGACATCATTCGCATTCGCTTAGCGACTGAAGTGCATGTCACATATGGTAATGATGGGAGACCTACCGTTGCCCCAGAGGGTACGAAGTTCGTCTTCTTCCACCGGACTGTTGTTGTTCCGCCTCCAGGGAACAGTAGTGGGGGTGGAGGAAATAACCAGCCCCCCACCACTAATGAACACCAGAAGCCGGTGAACAACAAGCTCGTGGAACGGGCCTTGGAGAGGTTAGACAAGGCCACAACCTTCGACTATGGCAAATACAACCCTCAGGTCAATATCGAATTTGGGGATGGGATTTTGCTGCTGTTGGGCTGCACATGTATGGACAGCACGATTGGACAGTTCAGCTTGACCGTCGCTGATACCAAACAAATACTAGTCAACAGAGCTAGTCGATGGGCCTCACAGGACCTGTTAACACATAAGTGGCTCCAATGGGATGAAGAGGCGGGTAGGTTAATCCGCAGTGGGCAATTGAAGTCCACCATGCGATCCCTTTACCTGCTTGAACAATTCGTTCGGGGGGCAAACTGGCAATTTATGTGCGACCCGGTCATTGTGGCGGGCCTCGTGTCATCTATGGCACAGCGGATGTGGGAGGCAAACGTCTCACATACCGAAATCATAGATCTCCCACAGAAATTAATCACTCCCCTCGTTCGCACCGACTTGGCAACGTTGTTGGTGGCGGTTCTCAACGGCATCGCTAGAGCAACCACCACTAGAGGCCGAACGACTGGGGAGTATTACATCCGACAAGTCTTGTCTAACGCGCAAGACGCCGATGATAGGACGTTCTCGCTCTTGTAATTTCGTATCAATCGGTTAGTCGAGGTGGCTCGGTGGGATGCGAAGTTCGTTACGAAGATATTTGGTTCCGCGGCCAATGCGGAAGAATGACGAAGGAGGGCTAATCTCCTGTTACAGGCGATGCAGGAGGTGGGTATATCATTGACGGACCATCAGTCCAAGGCCAACGAGCCCCAATTTGATATACTCACGTTTGTCACGTCCATTTCCTGGGGAGGTTACTCTAGTACGGGGTCCAGCCCCTATCAGAGATCCTCATCCAGTTCCTCGAACCCGTATTGGTCTTCGTCATCGAGCTCGTCAAGCTCATCGAACCCGTACTGGGGTCAGGGTGGTGGGCAATCACCGAATCCTTACGTCAACACATCATCTCCAGCAGGGGGTAGCCCTAATCCATACACACAGACAACCAAGTCGGGATTTCATTCTCCACCACCAGTGGGTGTGACATCACCACCTCCTACATATCAGGCACCACAATTCACCATGCCTTTCTACACACCACCACCCGTACCGCCTCCCATATTGCCCCTTCTTCCACCGCCGGCGGCTCCGACCCAGGGGGCCCCGCCCGCGACTCAGTCAGCGGGGAAGAAGAAGAGGAAAACACGCGTCATCCCGCGCCCAACAAGCCAACCGCTCAGCTCATACCCCATCGACCAGGGTCCGAATCGCTGTCCATATGGCATCCAACGGTTGGAGCAGATTGGCAATCCTCCACCGAACAAAACAAATGTCATATGCGATTATTTTCATCATGCGTTGGCATTCAATGCCCTACCGGATACACGATTCTGGGTATGGCCGTGCCTCATGAGTGAGTCGTGTCAACGATGGCACACTTACCCGGGCACCCCGCAACACTCAATTGCGATGAAACGGTACATACGCCGATACAAGGCGGGAGAGTCGAAGCTTAAGAAGCCGGAAGACGGCGATTGGGTGCCCTGCCCAAAGCAGCAGGCACACCTCAAATTGCCCTTCCCAGACGTGGACGAGCATGGGCGGGTCTCGTTAGTACCGAACGGGCAGGTGGCGGGACGGTATGCGGCCTTTGACGCGGAGGCCGATACGCTCAAGAGCCAGTTTCCGGCGGCGGAGAGATACGCGGCGTACATGCCTGGACAGGAGTACCTCCTGGCCCAGATGGGTACACGCACCGCGCGCAAACGCAAACGCCAACGCTCGCAACGCGTCACGTGTGCTGTGCAGGCCCAAGCCAGCCAGCAGGACAGAAGTCCAAGAAACGAAAATACGGCAAGTGATGGACAACCTCTCGCACAGGCACAACCCAGGGCTAGCAAGCGCGTACGCTTCTCAGACCCGTTGGTAGCCATCGCAGACGGTGACACACACGTCGTTAAGACCGGACTGGAGGTTACGACCCCACCGGCAACTAAGGTAATGGAAATCGCGGACACGCCACCGTCGGATCGGGGGTCAGCGGCCACCGCTGCACCGTCGACGAGTGAGACAGTCACGATCGCATCCACACCACCTGTAGACACGAAACGGGTAGATACGACTCTGCCGATAGATAGGGTAGATAGGTTGGCGAGTTCACCAACGCCAGGTCAGGTGGCCACAGTCAGTATCCCACCACCGACGGCTAGGGTTGTTGATTCCCCACCTACACCACTCATAGACAGCTCTAAGGGGGTCTCAGACTCCTCCATAGACAGCTCTGCTACGGCAGGGGTGAATCCAGGGATAACAGAGGGGTACAACAGTGGTCGTGGCCGTACACTTACACCTGAACTGACGACCATCCGCAATCATGTACAGGTGGACCCTCATATATCCCCACCCAAAGACAATGTCACAGAGGTGACTAACGCGGATGACGGTGAAATGGACAGGCTAAGTAGCCGTGGCCGCACAGCGGGCACCGTAAGCGATGCAGGCTCCATCCTGATCGACCCGTTACAGAAAACCGCCCCTTTTGTGAACAAGGTGAATAACATTAAAGCCAGGGCAACACGCACTATAGCACCTCAAAGGTCTTTGCTCGGTCGAAATGTTCGACTAGCCCCGGGAACGGTGGCCGCTGAAACCACTGGTGGACCCGGATAAGCTTGGCGACGCCCAGCGCCGGAGAGCGAAAAGGTATGCCGAGCTAGAACTACAACAAGCCCTCATGTCACAGGCCGAACCACAGGACCTCCCGGATGCGGAGGCAAGGGATAATAGTATGAGCTACACGCGATTGTATTGGCGGGAGCTCAACACTCACTTGGACACCGATAATGACAGCATGGCACAGATCACATTTGCGGGACGTAGATTCATGGATAAGTTCGGGAAATTATTTGATTTCACGTGAGAGGGAAAACTCTGGTTTATTCGTGGGGCAAACGACGGACGCAGTGCGATCGTAGGTCGCATTCCGTTAACGATCAAATTCCCAACGGGTATGATATATACCGTGCACGTCTTAGTGGTGCCGGATTTCCCGGGTACGATAGTGCTGGGTAAGCCTGATCTCAAGATGATGGAGGCACAGCTTCTCTTGGTCAGGACGTAATCAGGTACGGAAGGGGACGACACGTGTCGGAGTACCCTATCCTTAGCCCTGGCCCAGAACGTCCGACAGATCATCCGTATAGGGGTAGGGCACAGGTGACGTTGGTCCCTCCCGCACCACCCATACCGCATGATATAAGGACAGAGCAACGTGTTACACCCGCAGGCACAGCTTGGGTATACACGAACGTATATGTCCCGGAGCTGACCGGCCCATGGGCGGGCTTCGAGGATTTGGCGGCAGAACGCGAGGCCCAAATCTTGCTGTTGCGGAAGCAAGAAGAATCGTGGCATGGGTTTGACCGAACCTCCCTCTATGGAGGCGGGCAGAAGCAACCACACGAATTCATACGGGTCAAGTCCAGCCTAGTCTTCCACGCATCGAAACGCCTCACACTGTCAGAGGACGACGATGTCATGGAAAAACTGAAGCAATGGTATAAGGGATCGGAGCACATCCAGCCCGAGAGCCTATCGAAAGTACCGAAGCTTCTAGCGGATAGACTGGATCGGGGTGAGGACATCACAATCATCCTCCCGATACACCCCACCGTGATGTGGTGGATAGATGTATTGGATAGGGTAGTTGATGATCCGATACCGATACCTAGCAGACAGGCTAAACCGCTCATGGCATTTAGGCTTGGATCACGACAGGATGGTCTGGCGTACAGAACCAAACTCCTGACCCGGAAAGTCGATGACATAAGAGAGCTGGCCTTTCAGATATTTCCGGGTTTTTATCATAAGTCGGCGGCGAAACAATACGCTGATATGATAGTGGAACTGCAGGAATTCGCCACATGGGACAACCAGTCCACCACGCGATACCCAGGCAGGGACGCGAAGGATGAGGTTGAGGATCCGGACTCCATTCTAGAGTACCCGGACGATCCAAGGGATCAGAAGCCGGTCGAAGAGATCATCGAGGAGGTCATAGCACGACAGTCAGGGTCGCCAGACTTCGTTCGGGATCTCAAGGACCAATTTCTGAAGAACAAAACCCTCTTTGGACCTCTTGTAGCCGGTGGGGTAAAACACACTGCTGCTAAGATAGAGCGCCAGGTGGGACAAACGATGCCTCGTTTTCGCGGATCACGCCTCAGTTACAAAGAGGAACAGATCTGTGAAGAAATGATCCAAGACATGTTAGCTAAACGGCTTATAGAACCATCATGGTCAGAATACCGATCACCAGTTCGGTTAGCACCAAAGCCGGATGGCAAGCAGCGATTTTGTATCAATTACACGAGGCTCAATAAGATCATCAAGAGCGTTGAGGCACCAATCCCCCGCATGCGGGACGGTCTTAACCGACTCCGACAAGCTAAGTTCTTTACAAAGCTGGACCTGAAAAATGGATTCTGGAACATCCCTTTGGATGTGGATAGTCGGGCGCTAACGGCCTTTGCCGTTGGAGGAAGGCTATACCAGTGGACGGTTCTCCCAATGGGATTGAAGACCGCTCCAGCAATCTTCCAGGATTGCATGAATCAGGCTCTGTCCGATCCGAAGAACGGCGATCCGAAGTTCGCTGAGACTTACGGGCATACTAACCAGTATAGCTTTTGTTATATCGATGATATCGTTATTTATTCGAACACGGAGGCAGAGCATCTGGCTCACGTATCGGATATACTGAGACGGTTGGAAGCTTTCGGCCTCAGGCTGAACCTAGAGAAGTGTTCGTTCGCTCAGGACCACATCGACTATCTAGGATACAGGGTCAAGAATGGGGTCATAGTGTTGAAGCCGGAGAAGCGGGACGCTATACCTTCCCTTCCACGCCCAAACACACGCACAGCGTTGCACTCTTTTCTCTGTATGGCACAGGTGTACTCGGAATTCATTCCGAACTTTCAGGATTTCGTTAAACCATTACGGGACTTCTGCCTGCATGGCGACCCGGATGGTGAATGGCCGCCAAAGGCAGCGGAAGTATACTCGAAGTTGAAGGAAGCGTTGACACGAGACCCCCTTACAGAGGGCGGATCGGTCTTGATTCTTCCTGACTTTGAAAAGCGTTTTGTTGTGGCGACCGACGCGTCGAAATACGCGGTCGGGGCTGTCTTACAACAATACGACGAAGAGCATAAACAGCTAAGACCGATCATGTTCGTCAGCAAGAAGCTGACGCCCGAACAGGTCAACTATTGCACAAGGCAACGTGAAGCGTTGGCGATAGTTTGGGCGTTCAGTCGGCTGAGGGAGTACCTTTGGGGTGCCCCGAACATATTGGTTCAGACAGATCACGCTAACCTGAGATGGCTCATGGATTGGGAGCATACGGGACGACTGGCCCGATGGCAATCGGAGTTGGCTCTGTATGATTTCACCATTGAGTACATCAAAGGCA
Source organism: Paulinella micropora (assembly GCA_019918135.1). Lineage (NCBI taxonomy): Eukaryota > Cercozoa > Imbricatea > Euglyphida > Paulinellidae > Paulinella > Paulinella micropora. Next base: position 84,340 of record WBZZ01000833.1, read on the forward strand.
AGGAGAACACGGTCCAGATAGCTTGTCGCGGATGCCTCGGGTAAAGGGCTCCGTGGGCGACGGCTTAGATCGTTTTGCCTTGAACACTCCTACGGCCGGCCTAGTCGGATGGACAGCCGATGATGACTGGGTTGGCCACGGAGCATACTGCAGATTTCAAAGACACGCTGCCGGCGGGTATGGCATATCTGACCTCCACCTCTCAGAGTTGGACACCGGGATATCGACCCGATGCTCAGGCCGAGTTGTTGGACCAGCTGCGATGCATACGGCGAGTATGTTGCGCGCAACACGAGGCTGAGGACTGGCAAAACCTGCTGGAGGAGATCGACACTCAGTCGGATATCCTCAGCGAGGGGGACATAAGGCCGGGTCAGACCCACGAACATGAACACTCCTTTAACGCGTTCTTCGCGGATAAGTCGCAGTCGTTCTGGGTACCTCAGAATGTCCACCCTTCACGGTCAGCGATTATTGCGGCCGCCGAGCAAACACAGCGATCACGGGGACCGATAAGCCTAGTCACCAGCGCCCTTCAGTTGGACGATCTGGATATGACGATGGCAAGCCCCGAGGTGTTTGGTCAGTTGGCGAGAAGCTCTAAAGAATGGGCCCAGTTCATTGCGCACGCCATTGATCCGCTAAAACACCCTGAGACTAGAGAGATTATAGCACAGAAAAAGACTATGACGTGGCACGATGACCTCCTGTGGTATAAAGGAAAAAGCGGCAAGTGGGAAAAGACGCAGTCGAAGTGGACCCTCTGGGTTCCACCTTCGTTACGAAAGGCGATCTTGGTGGCCACACACCGTTCTGCTCTTAACTCACACACGGGCAGGGATAAGATGTCATGGTTCATATCACGAAGATTCTGGTGGCACGGTATGCAGCAAACCATCGCCGACACAGTTGCCGCATGCGAACACTGCAAGCAAACCAAAACACCGCACAACAGCGCTCAGAAGGGCCTGTACGGGGAATACAAGATGGTCGAAAACCTCTTTGACACGCTACATGTTGATTATGTAGGACCACTACCACGTTTGGAAAAACATAATTATCGGTACATCCTGACGGCCATAGACCGCTTCTCGAACTACGTGTTCGCGGTGCCGGTGGTAGATAAGGATGCGGAATCGACATGCGAGGCCTTAGTCGACCATGTCTTCCGATATACGGGAGTTCCGAAAAATGTGTATAGCAATCGGGGATCGGAGTTTACAAACGACCTCTCCGCTCGGCTATCCACAGTGTGTGATTCAAGTGGAAATACGTAACGGCATATTCGCCGGAGAGCAATGGCAAGATTGAGAGGGTCCATAGACCGCTCAAGGCCGCACTCCAGCAATACTGCCGCGACAATCAACATGTATGGCATAAGGCATTACCATCTTTTGTCTTCTCTATGAACAACACCGCATCGAGGGCATTAGGCGGAAAGGCCACAGGCGCTTCCCCTAATCTCTTGGTATACGGACAGCACTTGAGAATTCCGGAGGAGATGGTGTTACCGAATCTCCCGGAAGGGGGTTTCTTAGAGCATGAGGAGCTAATGGCCTGTCGCCTGCGGGTTATGGCGGAAGCCAGACATTACGTCACGAAGGCACGGGAGGCCGAGGAGGCTCACCAGCAAAACCAGCAAACGCCGAACAAAGTCAAGTATGAGTCGGGGGAATACCACAAGGGGACTTAGTCTTCTTGTACGTACCCCAGGTACCCAACTTGGTTAGTGTCAAGCTCTTCCCTATGTGGCAAGGCCCTTACACTGTTGTAGAACAAGTAGGTGCTTTGACATACCGGATACAGGGAAAGGGTAAGACGCTAGTAGTACATGTACGGCGGTTGATGCGTTTTAACCCCATGCTAGATCGTAACAAAACGATGACGGAAGCCGTACAGCGGCTAGAACACAGTTTACGGACTCCGCCCAAGCGCCGTGACAAGACGGACGAGGCGAAAGAGAACTCGAACCAACCCCTACCGGCTGCGGCCGAGGGGAGCGATCCGAACAATAACGAAGCCAAGGAAGTCGAGGCCGAACAAGCCGATCCTTCCGAGGGGGACGTTATTGCACCGCGACCGACCAACCACCTGCAATCGGAACAGGAGGAGAAGGTTGAACCGGTACCGAGACTCCCACCGGCGGACTCGAAGTTGCGATCGGGCGACGACGTGAAAACCATGCACTGGCATGTTGGAAAGATATACCTTCTCCGACCGCCGGAAGCGCACGTCGGCGATGATTGCTTGCACGACTTTTTCCTCATGAAAGTGAGGGAATGGGAACCGCAGACTCGGATTACGCGCGCAAGCAAGGCAATCAAAGCTGAGCCGCCCGTACTGCAGTTCTACAGATCGCACCAAGACCTCGACGAGCCGGAATCACGGATCTTTTATCCTGTGTTCCGCGACTCCAACGAAGTCGAAACGTTTTGGAAGGGCATCACAGACAAGTCAGAAGGCTACACGCCCTGGCAAATCCAGGCATGGCCTCGGATGGTGTTAGATTATCCATTCGATCTACAGCACGGTCGAATCCCCCTACGGGTGTGGGATGAAATAATGGCCGAGGGCATAGCAACCCATTTCATCGGAGCACCACCACCAGGCAAATACAAGAAAGCCAAATTGGGGCAGGCAAAGAAACAAAAACTAGCCTAGCCTAGCATGCCGTGCCTTACATAGCTACTTCGGGTAGTATGAGAGATCCAAAGACCATTGCTGGGGAATAACAGTAAGAAACTAGCCATAGGAAAGGGACACGGCTTTGGACTCCATACATGTTAAAATACTACCTAAGTCCGTTCTTCTTAGAGATAGTGAAAGAGAGCATAACATGACATGATACACGGGAAAAGACCCTGCCTTACCCTCCGTGAGGTGCGACGGCCCCGAAGGACCCAGTGTCTTGACGGGCTAGTAGTTGGTGTTCCACCAGGAGTCGGAATAGCTTCGGGTTAGCTATGTTAACGCGCAGCAATGCCCGTTAATATGGTTGACATTGCATATTATACCCACCTCCTCTCGAGTTGCACACCCGCCCCGCGGCTATGGCATGAGTGGCGTATAATAAGTTATTCCCCACAGAGTGTCTTAGATATTATGCTCGCTCTCGTCTGCTCTTTGTTTGGATGGAAGGGGCCTCAGGCACCCGACAGCCCTATCTATATAAATAAGCATATCTATTCCACTAATAATTATAACACGTCCCTATATACCGCCGCGAATCGCGCAGTACGGCGAGGGCGGAACACGCGCGCAGCCAAGGTGACCGGCAGGGGTGCACCCGCGTCGTCGCGCTGTTGACCAGCGTTTGGAAACGAGCAGACAGTCGAACACCGACACGAGAACAAAACACACATCGCACATTGCTCGTTGTGCTTGGGCTGAGATATAGACATATATACATACGAACTCACTAACATGTACATTATACAGGCACCTAGCGGTGTATGTTTGGCACCGGACATCTGGTAGAGCAATACTCGGGATTCCTCCTGGCGTGCGTAGCTTCAATCCTGGTGATACTTATCGTACACCTAGGATTACAAGCGATCGCGGGGGCGGGGCAACAGCCTCATCCATCTGCGCGGAGTAGTCCGGCGGAGACGACCCCGGCGGCTAGCCCGGTGGCGGGCCGACATCGCGAGGCGAAGCAGCAGGAGGGATCAGACCCATCTGAGGAAGACAACTTCAGGTGCGGTCATACACATCAATCACCAGAGGGGATACCCCGCAACACGATGACCACTTCGAGCAGTGGCGCAAACAATCTTGCGAACAAGGGCGCACAGCGAAGTGACTCCTTACAACGCTGGGTTTGACCGACCGATATACGTATATTCGGAACGGGACCCGGTACCGCAGAGGGCATACAGGGTTGTAGCACCCGGGGTGCATAGTCCATACCGCATCAACACGGAGGTAATGTTGCGGGGAATGAGCTTGCATCTTTTTCAGAACTTAGAACAGGAAAGGGAGGAGTATGAGATACCGGTGCGTTACGCGTACGACCCAAAGTCGCGTAGACTACACCGAATCTACCCACCTTACCCTGATATCACAGATGCGGAGCGCAGGCTGAGGCTACAATGCCCGGCGCTCGCGCATACCACGAATGAACGAACGTTCCCGTTCACACCGTCTAAGGAACCATATCGGATGCGGTTGGTGGGCAACCAGGTCAATTGGGTCCCAGACCCGCACTTGTTTGAGGCAAACCCTCGCAAGGTTAACCTGCCGCCACCACCACCACCCGAATGCGATGAGCGGGGTTTTCCGACGTTTAATGCATCCGCAAGGTATATACCCACCGAACAGGACAATGTCCTGCGGGTACAATGCGAAGCGGAAAAGAAACGCGGAGGGGTATACCCGAGGTGCTCTCGGATATGGAACCTCCCGAAAAGAGCGTACATGTCGCCGGAGAGATATGGGCCACATCGGTGCCCAGATCACGCCTACAACGGTGATGTCGAGTTGAAGTCATGCGTGCGGTCGCTGCCGCTGTTCAACCCGGAAGCGGGGTTACGCACATGGAGACATTTCGATACCCCGTTGCCGGGGATCGTTCCGTATAGACGGATGGACGAGGAAAGATTAAAGCACGAAGCACTTGTTCGAGCAAGCCAAGTCGCTGCAAGGATGGGTGGGATTGGAGGAATATCAGCGAAAACACGCACTCCGGTTCTACAGCATTCTGAAACAGCCGAGAGAGCTGCTTGAGCCATACCAGCTCAGAAAGTTGCAGTGGTCGCAGGAAGATATCAATACTTACTACAGACTGCTCGAACTTTCGAATATCTCACTGCCCGAAGAGGTCAAGGCTTACAGGGCCTATTACCTTCGGAGCAAGTATGACCAACCATGGGACCTCGCGGTTGAAGACAGTGTGCTCGCGTACTATACGCAGGTCCTAGGCATACCCAAGCCTCTCCTCCCTGTGTAGGCCGCGAGGCATACGACGCAGAATACCTGAACGTTTCCGAGGTGCGGCTCGGATACGACAGCAGTATTACATACGGTTTCAATATGAACATCGACTCTTGTGGCTGCGGATGATACACCGGCATTTAACAATTAGCATCGATCCGAAGACATCCCGCATAGCCAACCAGTTAGACGATCCTGACGAGAACGTTCCGAACACCTATCGGGGCCGCGTAAGAGGCTTCGAGCAATGGGTTGAACGGTTCAGGGCGCAGGACGTACTGGGTTGGGACCGAGTCATCCAATCTGACGAGTTTCGATGGCATAGGATAACTCAGAGGTTGGATTACATCTACCACTACCGTCATGAGTGGCCATACTGGCGACAACAGTATGAATACCAGCTGGGGAAGCTTATGGACCGCTTCGCCCCAGTCATGAGGTATATAGCGCCACAGCACTCGGTAGTCGGAGAAGACTTGACCTGGTCGGAAGCAAAGGCTTTGAAAGACGGCCTAGACCAGGAATTAGACCTGCCAGCGGAAGACCAACCCGCAGTGACATGGAGGTGGCAACCACCATCCCCGCCGTCTAGCGAAGAGGAGTTCATAAACTCCCTCGAGCAAGAATGCTTCGACGATTAAGCATAGACGCGTTTTGAGACCCAGATACTGGTTGTATATGTCTTAGACACTTCTACCTTCGCCACAGCGAAGTAGACACTTGTCGAGTGGCAATAAGAAAAAAATGTCTGCAGACAACCAAACCAAACAAACATCACATAGCAAGCCAACGGCACCTCGGACACTGGCATAGCGCCCGTTCATTCCTACAATGGACGAGGATGCATGGAGGGACTGAACATTGGAGATCAGTGCCCCCCTGTATTCTCGGGATCATAGATCCGCCCGGAGGGAATAGGGACAAGACTGGTGATGGGGACGCGGAACCTCGGAGTTGCTCGGGGATCTGTCTCAGATTAGATACAAATTGCTCAGGAATTCTCGGGATCTCAGATCCTTAAGGAAACTCTGTAAGTGCTTGAAAGTATGCTTCAGCACGGATGCATATTCTCCAGCACTGCCCGGATCACAGATCCTTAGAGCGCTGCTAGTGGTACTTCTGCCGATCTAGTCGGTTAAGACAGGGTCGGGCGCAGTACGACTGTTGGACCTCCGTTTCAACGAGAGAGTCCAGGGACCAGAGCTGTTTTCACATGCTGATGCCGTTGAATCTCGCGAAGTTTCAACGGGGCTAGCACATGAGGGTCACAGACCCTGGCAAGCATGGTGAAAGGAAACGGCGAAGGACGGGTTTGGACAGCAATATGTCTACACCGTTGTACGTCTATGACAGATCGCCATAGAAGGGGGAGGAGATAGTTCAAAATTCAAATTCAAATTTGAACTCGAAAATCTCCAAACTCAAATTTGTATTTTGTAAGTACCGGACGTACAACAGTGATGAAGAGCAAAACTGCGCGGTCACTCAAGCTGCTCAATGGGTTGCCTCCACAGGAGTCGATCACCCATGAGAAAACAGACCCGGAAAGTACGCTCTCATTTGCAGATATTTACCAATCCCTATTTACTACGGTTCCCGTATAAGACGGGGAGGGGGGATTGTAGGCGCAGATAGGTAAATATGCGTCCTTTTCTTATACCCCTATACACAGTGATGTATAGAAAAGCTATATCTCTTTAAGATGTAGTTATATCCGTTTTTATTTATATACTTTTGAGCCGGTTGAAAACGATAATATTACGATTCATGACCGGTACTACTTTTTTAAGCCGTTTATTATTATCGTTAGGGGCCCAGTGACACATGGGAAATGCCTCTGTTTCCTTTTTGTTGCTTGGCTCTGACAGTCTCCTACATTTTCCGCCATACTGGTTTCCTCTCTCTGTGGTGGAGGAAGATTAGGTTATTTTCAGAGTGCTTTGGATTAGGAAGGACGAATACCCCGGCTATCAATAAACAATATCTTTTGATTGTAACCGACAAAAGCAGTCTGTCAAGCAAGTGTACTAAATAAACTGGAATTGACCATCCCAGCCGCGTCTTTTGGTACCTTCCCTGTTCTCGGAAGTATTTTGAGATCAAATGACAGCAGTGTGTGTATTCATTTGAATGCCGGTTGGTAATTTCCTCACAGCATATTTAAGTTCTAGTGGTCGTTAGAGCCCCCATCAACTTCAAAGCAGGTAAACTTTTCAATATTCATATTTTGAAGTGCTGTTTGCACAGAATTCAATGTTCTTATTAGGAAGGAGTAGCCGCAACTTTTTTTTTTCAGTGTATTAAAGGTATTGCTGTGTTCCAGGGTATGTTCTGAATTTTGACAAACTAATTTTCGACCTATGTTTTCCTAGTGTTCATTTTCCATCGGACTCCTCTGCAAAAGCCCTTTGGCAGAATTACTCAACATAACATGTGAATTCATTTGTGCACTTGTGCGTTAAAATGAGTGCAGAGTGCATCATGCAAACAGCATTTTTCAGTTAAAAACACCATACTTGCTATGTCCTGAGATCTGAACTTTGGAGTCGACAATAAGGATTTCAAGAAGTGAGCTACCTAAGTTTTCTAAAAGGAACGATGTGGTTTGAACATTTACCTGCTTTGAAGTACTTGACCTCCGACATGATTTTGGTGGCGCCGGCCCGTGAAATTTCTGTGGCAATATTTGACAAGACCATGCCAATTCCCGGAGAAGAAACCAGAAAAATTTCCAAAAAAATTTGACCAGACAGGCCTATCGACATACGTAGCCTTTGAAGTGAAGGCCACACTAATTTTTTTTTATTTGACGGTTTTTGCGGGGTCGAGATTGGTAAAAGTCATGGCTAGAGAGGGTTTTGTGTTTTTTTTTCTGTGTATTTCTCATGCATACTTTCACGTCCCGTGGCCTTGCACAGTCTTTCCATACGTTGTGCTCATGCTGTCTGCAAAATGGTGTGTTGTAAACTTATCTGTAGCATGTGTTGTTCTTTCTTCCCTGAAGCCCTTTTTTGCACCTGTCTTGTATCACTCCTACATGTGTTGTGTGTGCTTTTCTGGGAATGTAATGTGCTGAATCTATTCACAATCACATGGTCTTTGTTTTGCATATGTTCAACTACTGCTCCTTTCTTTGTAACCCTGCTGTTGGTGATCTATTCTGGGCTGCAGACAGGCTAAAAAAATCATGGGTGAAATCTTTAGAGATTTCAATTTTTTTTTGCACTTTCTGTACAAAATGCTTTTATTAAATAGTCTCTTTGATTTCCTTCACTTTCTGTACTTGTTCCGGCCTTGTATTTAAATCAAAAAAATTCTGAGTGAGGGCCTAATGCCATATTTTTGCTGATTTTGGCGGGCTTGTTGCAGGCTTAAGGTTACCTTTTTGTAAAAAAACTTTGTACATTAATTATAAGCATACATAGAAAGATGTTATATAAAAATTATTAAAGAGCATACAGGGAACATATGAAAACTGACTCTAATTTTTGGTCATCACAAGCACTATTTTTTGAAGTGGCAAGGTGGCCAGTTTTTTCCGGTGGGGGTTGTGCAAATTAGTTGGGAAAAAGCGGTGGGCGACGGGAAATCGATTGGTTTGAAGTCAGTTTTTACTATTTTTCAATGATTCTTTCATTAAATTAAATGTTTTTACTTATAGTTTTGAAATGTACAATTTTCATATGATAAAGTTAAACGGATCTATGTTTATTATGCTAACGACCACTCGCCCATAGGAGAACTTACATATGACCATAGCGAATGTCCCCTTTTTCATACAGGTGCAGACAGAGGTGCGGGCACTGCAGCATATGCTCAACACGCCGGCTTACGAGGAAACCCAGGTCGTAGTGCACCCAAGCACGTATTCACCTTGTCTTGCAGACATCTTGAATCCGTATTCGAGGGCACTGCGGCCCAAGAGCTACCCTATGGTGTCCCATCCATACAGGACGAGATGGATATCAAGGAAACGATACCAAACATCGTGCGCCTCGATCTCGCCTCGACCTATCTTGGCACTCGGGTAAACCTCCGGGATTCACGTGATATAGCGGCCTATCTAAACCTTCCGCTAGTCCCCGTTGATCTTGGTTGGGAGTCAGTCTCCTCCTGGAACACACCTTGCCGTCTTGAGTTTGCGATGCACCACAACGTCATCCTTCCCCAGAACGCGGAGATGTTTTCCACGAACGAGCAACTTACCCCCGCTCCGGTGACTGCAAGGCCGGAGACGACCTATCCAGTCATCACGCTCTCCAAGAATTCGGGCTTACGATGGAAACTCAGAGCTCGGCAGGATCCCACCCCTTCGCCCTTTTCACCGGCTGCCCCACATCATTATCGCAAGCACCATCGACATGCTTGCCACCATCACCACCAACGACATACTTTTCATCATCGTCATCATCGTCATCATCGTCATCATCGTCATCATCGTCTTCAGCACCCTCACAGGGTCCTCACACACTTCCTTCCGCGGTGTCAGCCTTGGAAGGAGCGCATGATATACGATTTACAATCACAGGTCCTAGATCTCTTCTGCCGACGCGACGCCTACGGGGATTTCAGATCCCTTCCTCACGCGCCTCCCGGAGCCAGCTGGAGGGAGGGTCTCCGTCTGACCGCATCTCCTTCTCTCCGCGCACTTCATCCCGCTCGAATCCACGCGGCCTCTCATCCGCTGATTCGAAGTCACAGCGGCGATTGGAATATAATAGAGTGCGAGATGAGGAAGAGGAGAGAAAGAGGAATACGAACTTCAAGGACGTAGCGGCAAGGATGAAAGAGAAGAGTTTCCGCCCGCCGACGAAGACGCGAATACTGGCAGAGGTCGTTCCAGCAAGCGGATATGCCGGAAATACAAGAAGCCCAAGACCAGCTGCCAGCCCGACCGACGACGACGCAGTCACGACGACGATTACAAAGACGGCTCCTCATCATCCTCCTCCTCATCGTCTTCTTCATCTTCGTCCTCCAGCTCTGCTCCAGCCCCGAGCGCAACATCGGGTAGCCGGATGACAGATAAGCAGGAGAAGACGGATGATAAGAATAAGAACAAGGAGCGGAGTAAACGAGGCAGCCGCGGCAAAGCCCATAAGGTACGCACATGGCACTATCATGAAGTAGCCTATGACCGCCAAAGTAGACGTTACCTTCGGACTGTGTCACAAGGTGAACGCAAGCCCATACGCTCTCAACACCGAGCACAACAGCAGCGTATGCGACAGGCTATGATCCATGGCTGGAAAAACCCGGTCCAGAGATGGACCACGGGTATTCCGGGTCGGAGAAATGCACCCCGAAGCACACTGCCAAGGCGCGGTCCGAGACGCGCGCGGAGCGAGCCTAGCCTGCCCCGACCGGCTTACAGCCGACCCCAGAACTTAGTTCCGGAAACGCGCAGCAATGTGTATGCACCACGCGCAATCCATCTCCGGCAACAAAACACGCAACGTGTACCATCCCACTCGATGCTTATGTTTCGAACATTGGCTGGATCACAATGTCAATCGCCCCCTTCTCCGGGACAGCTGCGCTTCCGACCACACTCCCCTCAACATGAGCCGGAGATGTGCAGGACGCAGTGACAACCCACGGAGCCGTATCCAAATCCTATCAAACCCCATATTGTGGCCCAGCTAATGTTACCGCATGACAGGGAACATCCCCCGATTAGCGGTCTAGACTGGCTCTCTATGAACATGACTTCTGACCCAGGTATTTTACTCGTCACACCAGATGACATCACAGGCCTATTCCAAGACCCCGTTTTGATGCTTTCAGAGCGATTATGCCGACAATACCTAGACGAACAGAAGGAAAAGAAGGCCGGACCACCTAAACCCAAGTTCGGCCCGGATACTATTAGCTCCAACCTCACCCCCCCTCAGAAGAAAAGAGCGAAAGATTTTCTAGAGCGTTACGGCGACCGATTCCATGAAAAGGCTGGCTGTTTTACGCACACCGTTATCTCTTTGAAGCTACGTCCAGGCGCACAGCCTATTTGGGTTCCCTGCCCTAGATGGACGCCTGCTGTCAGAGAGTTCCTGACTCAGTGGGCAGACGATATGCTTGCTACTGGCCGCTATAGTTTTGCCTCTCCTAATTGTGAGTGGGCTACTAGACTGTGCCATATAGGCAAGTTTAACTCCCTCTTGCAGGATCATTTCAAAGGCATCCGCAATGCCATGGTATTCGACTACCGCGCGGTTAACGACCGGCTCATCCTTCCGGTCCCCGGCCTTCCTAACCCCGATCATCACCGTGAGCTCTTCGCGGGATATAACTATCTCTCCGCGTTAGACATGGTTGATGGTTTTTCGCACCTGAAGATTGACCCTACAGACGTTAGCCGCGACATCCTCGCCGTATGGACCCCTCGTGGACTTCTAGTCCCCAACTATATGGCGCAGGGTATCCACCGCGCCCCTGGTGACTTTCAACGTGCAGTCGACAAGTCTTTTGGCCATCTCCCTTTTTGGGGTCAGACGGCCGCAGCATACATCGACGACGTGCATCTGGCCCACGACGACTTCGACGTCCACATGGACCAGCTGGAGAAGCTCATGGAGGCTGCGGAGGCAGCCGGCTGTTACTTCGCCGCGGACAAGCTACGCATTGGCTACAACTCTCTTCCCGTGCTTGGCCAAGTCTGCAGCAAGAAAGGTGTCGCCGCCGACACAAGCAAGATCGATGCAATCCTGAAGATATCTGAACCGCAGAACATCACCAAGGTCCGTTCAATACTCGGTATGACCAACTTTATTCAGGCGCATATTCCTAACTACTCTCGCTTCGTGGCGCCACTCTCCGATCTACTCAAGTCTACGAACGCCCGACCTACGGGACCCAACTTTTTCCGTGAAAAAGAGAAGAAATGCTTCGCAAAGCTCAGCGATCGGATATCCGCGCGCGTGAAGCGCGGGGCATGTGATGTAGCATACATATTAAGCACAGCATGGCGATCCAATCCAAAATTATGAACAAGCCACACAAGGTTGTCCTCAAGGAAGACGATCTTGTGGCATGCTAATACTGTCTCACGAGAGATGGTCTCACCGTCGGGTATGAGGTTACCATGTCTTGAGGAATAAGTACAGCAAAAGGCTTGTTGAGAGCAAAAAGTTGACGGGCTACTTCCGGAGCACGCTCCGCGGGCGGGATGACTATGGCATAGTCCCATGGGGCCTGTAAGGTCTTGATCGTTGGTGCACCGCGCAAAATCCGACAGTCGTGCTTCTTAAAGCGCGCGTCTAATTGCGGATGACTACCATCAATCGCGAGCCAAAAGGAGCGTCCACTGGACTGTAACATAGTTGCCGGGATGGCGTCCAGTAGCTGATTCGTCGCTTCGACTTTCCCGAGGAGAGTGAGTTGGCCGGGCGATATACAAGGAACACGAGAGAGTGCATCAGGAAGGAGATTCTGTTTACCCTGAATGTATTCCACCTTGAAGCGGATAGTTTGAAGGTGGTCTAGGACCCATCCGACAACCATCGGGCTTCTGGCGTGGTACAGCCATATGAGCGGGCGATGATCCGTGACTATAGTCAGCGGATGATCACTAGCGTCAATATAGTAACGGGATTGCTGAACTCCGTAAATTATACCGTAAGCTTCCCGAACATATGACCCACCGAGATTGAGTATCCGTGAATTTAAGCGAGAAATGAGAGATGACAGGCGCAGATTTCTCAGGGCCCGAATGTAGAGCTCCACCGATGCCAACGATGCTTGCGTCTGTTCGAAGGTAGAGCTGCTGCGTCTTATTGTACTTGGCGAGGATCGGTAGCGTTGTCAGGACACGCTTGACCCCTTTTACAACCGCTTTGGGACGGATCTACATCTATCATTCTATCGGCCAGGGTAATACTCTTCTCTTTTTCAAGGGAGGGCTAGCGGTACATATCATGCCCGACCGCTCCCGCCGTATATATGTTCCGAATCCCCTCATACGCAAGCTTGTCTCCCATGCTCACTTGATCCAGAATCACGCAAAGGTCCCCACCCTTGCCCCATACATCCATCAGCGATACTTATGGTTCGGACCCGATGGGAAAGACAAGATGCACGCCAACATTGCGGCTATCCTCAAAGATTGCCACTTTTGTCAACTATCACACGCCCGCCTCACACTTAATCATGGCCGCTATAACTCGTTAGTCTGGAGCCATCTAGGTCAAGCTATAGGCATAGATCATGTTCATGTAGGCATCGAAGGCGTACTCGAACAGTACGTGTTAACTATAGTCGATCTATTCGCAGGTTACCTATTGTTTATTCCAGTCGTTTCCACCACTGCTGAGGAGACTGTTGAGACCATTCTCGCTCGATGGGTTTGCCTTTTCGGTTTTCCGGAGGCCATCCTGTCTGACGACCATGGATCTTTCCGTGGCAATGTTGCCAAGGCCTTCTGCAGCATGGCTGGAATCGAATGGCTCACCACTGCGCCATACTCTCACCATCAGTTAGGCATGGTAGAACGCAGGCATCAAAGCCTCCGCCGCGCTATCCAGGCACTCGCAGACAAAGACAAGAAGACTTGGCCCAAGGCCATGCCAGCTCTGTCGTTCTCGCAGAACACTTACGTCTCTACCGCCACCGGCGTATCCGCTTTTGAAGGTATGATGGCTCGCCAGCCACGTACATCTATCGATATCTTCGATTCTCCCGACGTCATCGCTGAACGCGCGGCTCGATCAACCGCCGCAATGACTGGCTCGACGACCGTCCAGACATCGGACCAACTCGACACTCTCCGCTTAGCTCGGATTGCTGTCACGGCTTATGTCAAGGAATACGCCTCCTTCACGCGCAAGGCCGCCAACGAACAGAAGAACAAGCAGCGGCGACGCAAGCTACCTGATTGGAAGGTAGGTGACCGTGTCACCGTCTATCGCCCGAAACAATCAACCAAAGGTATTCCCGCCTCCTCTGTCCTTCAACACGACGGCCCGTACATCATATTGGACAAGCAGTCCAATAACACCTTTCGCCTCCGGCACGAGCACACCAACAAGGTCCTCCGCAAAATTGACATTGCACACATCAGCCCCTACACGGCCCCAACCGATCTGGCTCAGGCCATCGACCCGGTCCAGGACCAGGCACACAATGACGACCAGAAGGACTACGTTGTTGGTGAGGTGATAGCCTTCATCGACGATGGCTTGCTCAAGTTAGGGATGATCATGGATGAAGATCCCACGGACGATCGCGACGACTTCCGCGTTCACTAGCTCGGCATTACTTCACTATCTAATATGCAGTACCGCCCCGTCTACGTGGAGCTGATTACACACCGGGACGGCTCAGTCACGGAAGGCCCGACGCATCTCCAATGGACCAAGCCTCTCAACTCCTGGAAGAAGATGACTCTCGACAGTGAGAATGATCAGGTCGTTCATCGCGATATTCAGTTCAAGCCCGCCACCAACTCCAGGAACAACGGTTCGATCATTCCCGAACAACTCAAACGTTTACGCAAACCTTACAACGGTAAGAAGTACGATTTTCATGTTTTCAAACTAAGATCGAAGTAGACTTTCAAGTGGTTTTTGCTTTTAGACTCCCTTCGGACTCTATCTCCTTTCCCACGTGCACTTCATATACCACCCAACAATTTAGTATTTTCTACAGGCTTGTACGATAGTCATATTCACATATTTTGAACTGGCATTAAGCTAAGGCAGGTCACACAATGCTATTTACGGCTTTGAACACGTAGTGACAGTGTTGGCCCTACGCTCCTTTCCTGATGTATGATTGGGTACATTATATCCGTCCTGCCTCTGCATGTTGATACTATCTTGATCAATGCGTTGACACATATACGCACGCACATATCGCGCATTGATCTACATCTGCAATCTCTTTGATTCATTTTCTTTTTATACTTATTTACACATCCTTTGGTCAATCATCTGTTACGATTCGTTTCGATCGCAACTCCAACCTACCGTTATGGTCTGGGGGGGGGGGGGGGGAGTTATCGGAATGACTACCGTACCGGACCGAAACATTAATATTGTGTTAAACTTTCTTCAAGTTTTTACTTCAAGTTTACACTTCTATTTTTAGTTCCGTTACTTCATTTTTCCGTTTATTTATCAACTGTCATAACTTGTAGTTGTTGCGTTTTCAACTGCCGTTAACAGATCAATTTATTTCCCTTTAGCAGCTAGCTTTTTGGAAAAAGCTTGACTATTGCCTTTTTCCCCATATCTGAAAACTTTTATTCCTTTGACCGCTATTTCCGGTCTCCCGTCATACGCTCCAAGTAAAATTGTAAAACGAGTAAGATAGGTTAGTTAAAGTGGTAATACTTAACACTCCTTTATATTTTTCTCAGACCAACTTGAACAACTCCAACTGCTACACAACACGTGTAGCACTTGAATTCTATTCGTTAGTTCTCAGAATTTGCATTGTTTTGCAAGGGACAAGTAGTCTGTCAAGCAAGTGTACTAAATAAACTGGAATTGACCATCCCAGCCGCGTCTTTTGGTACCTTCCCTGTTCTCGGAAGTATTTTGAGATCAAATGACAGCCGTGTGTGTATTCATTTGAATGCCGGTTGGTAATTTCCTCACAGAGGGTAGTCAAGACTTACAGTCCACAAATTTACCGCAACGTGCGTGTTTCACTGGAAATCAGGGGAAAAGGCAATAGAGTCGTTGATAGTGTAATTACTATGCGGGCGGCCTGCACACCCGGTATATAATGGCAATACTAGTACCGTTCCGGTCTGCCGGTTATCCTTGGTCTGGAGACTCTGCTTGGATTTTTTGCCGGTTCGATGTCAAAAGAATATATTTATTGATGCCTATCCTTTTACTCAAACAAATTCAACAACTTCGCCAGTAACCCAATCTTCTTCACTTATATAAATAAAGATCAAAGATGGTGGGAAAATGTGGGAGACTAGCGAAGCCCAAAAACAACCAAGGCAAACACCAGCCAGTTCCCGTTGTCCGGTCTAACGATAATATATTCTGACCCGGGCCTAAAAAGGGTAACGGACCTTTTTAGTAATATTATCATTATCCTGTTAAGAGTGTTATTAATATGAACACTCTCTTATTGTGTCTGGACCGACACGGGGTATTAATAAGTAGCACATATTTACCTATCTGCGCCTACAATCCCCCCTCCCCGGTTTATACCGATAACCCCTATTGATTAGGAGTAGAGAGGTAAATGTGAGCGGTAGAGATTTGGCTCGAGGTTGATGGCTCAGAGTCTCTTCCTTCTAGGAATCAGATAGGCGATTGAAGGAAGGAAATGTAACTGTAGGCGTTACTCCGAATGATTTTGATTTGGGAACATATGCGAAATTCGAATTTGATTTCGAATTTAATTGTCAAATTTGAATTTTGAATTTAGCTCTACACTTCCCCCCCTTGATGACCCCTGTCATCCGAATGTGAGGAGTAACTTCTTGGCTCTGGTCGGATATACGGTAAGTATGTCCTGGGGTCTGAAGTAAAATCGCATCTCTTTCGACGCAACCTTGCCTCACACCCCCAGCAACTCTCCTTGGATGTCCTTGGTTGGACGGGAGTCGAGTTGGACCATCTGATCGCCGTTTGGCAAGATCGGCCCACTCACCTCTAGTAACGCTCCCTTGGTTCCCCGGGTGGGACGGAAGGTCTACTTGGTGCTGTGATGTAGGTACTCGTAGGCATGGCATGTCGATCGCTCCATGGGCTCCCTGGATGGGGCGGAGGTTCATCGGGGCCAGGACGTAAAAATATCTTCACCCAAGGTGACCTATTGGCGGTAGGATGGGATGAATGTATTCTCAAAGTTGCGTCCCGGATCCCTTGCTGGGGTGGAGAAAAGTATACAACCACAATCTAGCCTTTATCGGACAGATTGCGGACATGTACTCTCACAGCGCGCTACGGATCCCCTTATACGGCAAAGGCAATCGGGCCTGAATAGGAGTCCACCTATGAACAAATTTGTTAGCTATATATGGATAACAAACTTGCCCGTAGGTCGTCCATTTGTTGGAATGAACGGGCGCTTTGCCAGTCTAGATGTTTATTTCGTTTTTTGGTGTCCTCGGTGGACTTTTTGTATAGATATATACAATTGTATAGAGCCAGCTGGAAGTTATTTTTGGAAGTGTCTAGGAAAATATACACCCCTTTTGGAGGGTCTCAAAACACATCTCTCTCGTCTTTCTCCACGTATCGGATGAAATCGTCCTCTGTGCTGGACTGGGAGGATGAGCGGTACCGCCCCTCTGTTTGGTCGAAGGGTGGGTCGTCGCGCTCGTGATCGAGTTGGATGCGGATCGTTTGCCGTTCGTCGTCGGATAGTTCGAACGGTCGGATCGACAACCGCGGTTGGTCGTACTCAGGGTATAGTCTTAGCATTATGTCCCCGAGTTTATATTCGTACACTTGCTCCCACCATGGGTAACAGTGTCGAGAGTGGTATATATAGTCCAATGGCTTTGTAGCTTTGTGCCATCTGAACTCTTTGTCTTGCACCGCGCTGTCCCACTCTGGACGAGCGTGATAACGGAAGTTTCGAGCCCACCTCTCCGCCCAGGATTGGAGGCGTTGAGGGTCGGTTGGGCGGGCGTTTTCGTGGTCAAGCAAGACATTGAGTAGGTATCCATGGCCGTTTCGGAACAGACGATAGCGAACGGCTATGAGCCATACCGTCATGTGTTCTTGTTGAAAACGGAGATAATGTCTTTGTCGTAACCTTGCCGCTCCCTGAAATCGGTCGGGGATTGTAGGTGGCTGGGGGCGATAGTAACTCCGCCTACGGTAGGGAGGCGAGAGTAAAATATATGTGACGCCACTATCTGATAGGCAGGGGGTAGGGGACGGTTATTGGGCACTCTCCTCAAGGGGCACTCCAAGGACGTCCTTGATTTGGCGCAACTCGTCACCTGCCGCCGACAGATTGAATGGGAGATCGCGGCCCTTTCGGAGGTGATAGGCCCGATATGCCTGAACCTCGTCCGGCAGGGGTAGTCCCGCTCTCTCCAGGAGTCGGTAGTAGGCACTGATGTCTAATTGTGACCATCGGAGCCTTCGGAGCTCGTAGGGTTCCAAGAGCTGTTTGGGCAGCGCTTTGATGCTATAAAATCGGAGCACATACGCCCTTTGTTGATCGGACAAGCTAGCCCAGCCTGTGATGGTCCGAGTCAACGCCCACTGCTCCATGGTCAGTGATGTAGGATCCCCCGGAATGGGTGTGTAGAGTACCACGTGTGGGAGTGGATTTTCGGGCCAGGTCGGCGGGCCCTGAGGAACTTCCCACGGTCTAGTAACTGGGTACTGCCATGGTCGTTCCCTCTCATAGGATTTGTGCTCCAGACACATATGTGGTCCCCATCGCTCTGGCGACATGTATAGGTCGGGGTCAAGGATCCACTTGTGTCCGCAGTTATAGCTGCCGTTGGAGGGCACTGAACGCACACCACCGCAGGTCACTCGGAGACGGTTCTCGTCATGTGCCGCGTAGTGGTAGGATGGGGTGTGAGAGTATACCCCCCGCTCATCTTGCTTTGGTGGAAGTGGCGGTGGTATGCTTTCCTCAGGTACGACCCCGTGGGCCGGTTCGTCTTCAAAATAGTGAGTCCGGTACCGAGCACCTGGTTGCCAACGAGCATATGCCGATATGGCTCCGCCGTTGGTTTGAACGGATTAGAACGCGGATTGGTTGTATGTTTGAGCGCTGGGCATTCAAGCCGTAGGCGGCGCTCTGCGTCCGTGATATCCGGGTACGGAGGGTATATGCGGTGCATTTGGCGTGACGCCGGGTCGAAGGCGTATCGGACGGGTTTTTCGTACTCCTCGCTCGCCTCGTTCCCTTGGAAGAGGTGGGGATCCATTCCCCGTAACATGGTTTGCATCGGGATGCGGTACGGCATCAATAATCGGTTGACGCGTGCATAGTTGACCCTCTGGGCGGGCTGGAAGGGGGAGGTTTGGGTTTCCCTGATTTGGATTCCATTCGGATGAGACGGTAGATTTTTTGGCCTACCGGTCTATCCCCATGACAGTATACCGGTCGGTCGATCGGGCCGTATACGTACGGGATATCATCCTTTTTGTGGAAGTATGCCACAAATTCCTCTTTCCTGCCCCAGTGTCGGGGTTGTTCAGGTGGTGGGCAGCGATGGTGTTGATAATCCATGTTGAAAGGCGCGGGGACGGGTTTTCCCTCCCCGACCGGGTTTAACTCGTCGCTGTATTTATCGGGCTCGGTTATCCTTGCACCCGAACCGCCGCCAGTATTCACGGCGAGCCTTTAAGCGTCGCTTAGCTCGGTTGCGCGCCGTGACTTCAGCATCACTGTCCTCACCCGACTCGTAATCGGTGTCGGATTGATCGAACTCGTCCGGTACGCGCCATGGTTCCGGGTCAACCCATTGTTGTTGAAGGATACCTTCTGGGTCGACGTCCTCATTCGTCGGAGGTGAGGAAGGTGTGCGCGCAACACTAGCCGGGGTTGCGGCTCCCTCCGGGCTCATGTGGGTAAGCTCGGTGTTCGAGTGATCGGAAAGAGTGCTGAGTGGAGTTCTAGGTGAAGTAGGGCTCGGTCGGGGTTGGGCGGGTCCCTCCGGAATGGTTCCGGTCCCCTTGGAATCCGAGTGTGCTGTTTTGTGTCGTTTGTGTGGTGGGGTGGCGAACCTGGGGCTCTCCGACATAGGTAAATCGGACCCAGACGGTTGTTTGGCCTCCGGCGGCGCCCCTGCTATCGGCTGGCCCTCTTGCCTCTGGTCCGATGCTTTCCCCTTGTCGACCGCGATGACTTGCATTAGCAAGTGTACCACCGCGATAACGCACACCGACGCCACGCACGCTAATAGGAACGCTAGGTACTGCTCCAGCGCTGTTTGCATGCCTATAGGCTGCATACGGGCTTGATTGTCGGTATGTCTGTGAGCCAAAATTATGAGCAAGGCAAGTGTGTTTGCTGTGAATTATGGGATGTTTGTCGCCTTTGCACACTTACTTACTTATGTACATGTCAACAGGGAGATTTGGGTGCGACGTGAGCCCTTGAATCCCTTCGCCTGTCTGTACTTAATGCCTCGGGATTATATATGAATCGGGCTGTCTAGGAATAGGGACACTTAAATGTATGAATGAAGTATATATGCTTATGGCTCTTGGTGTTTTTCAACCTTCACCCAAACAACAAGATAGGGAGGACGTGACATAAATGACGTAACATTCTGTGGAGAATAATTTATCACACCCTACACATGCCAGAGCCGCGGGAGACGGGCTAGCAACTCGGGAGGAGGCGAGTGTGATGTGCAATGGCCAGGTTGAGCTAGCCAGAAATTATTCCGACCCATGGTGGTAACACCAACTACCGACCCGTCAAGATACCTTCGGGGCCGTCGCACCCCCACGGAGGGCGGGGCAGGGTCACTTTTCCCGTTTGTTACATCATGTTAGGTCCAATCCCCTCTTTCCCGTAGAAGAGCGGACTTAGGTAGTATTTTAAACAAGACAGAGGTATCTTCGGGTGTGTCCCTAGTATGGCAGAGGCTAGGTTTCCGCTCGCGATCGGTGCGGTTGGGCCCGGTACCCCTATACTACCCGTGTTTGGCTATGCGTTTCATCGATCATCACCTCGACTACTTTCGAGCCCGTTTGGATTTAGCAGCTTGGTCTAGTCTGCCGGGTTTGTATTTCCCCGGTGCTGGCACCCCTATGAGACCAGTAGAGATGCCTTCGGCGGCTATCTCGTCCCATACCCGTATTGGGATTCGGCCATGTTGGAGGTCGAATGGGTAATCTAGCACCATGCGCGGCCATACTTGGATCTGCCAGGGCTTGTATCCGGGCGATTTATCGGTAATGCCCTTCCAAAACGTCTCGACGTTTTCCCCGTCCCGATACACCGGGTAGAAGACTCGGGATTCAGGATCGTCGAGGTCTTGGTGTGACCGATAGAACTGTAGGATGGGCGGTTCGGCCGAGGTCGCTTTGTTCGCCCTGGTGGCGCGGACCTTCGGTTCCCATTCCTTGACTTTCATTAGGAAGAAGTCATTTAGGCAATCGTCGCCTACGTGGGCCGTCGGTGGATGGAGGATATATGTCTTACCCACGTGCCAATGGATGGCCTTAACGTCTTCGCCTTTCTTCAGCTTGGACTCACCCGGTGGGTGCTGAGGGACGATGTCCGCTTTTTCCTCCTGTTCGGTCTGCGGATGGATATCCGGCCGCGGAGCTATGACTGCCGGGGAGGATCCCTCATCTCGGTCGACGTCCATATCCTCTTGGCTGGGCGCTGATGCTGCGTTATTCTCCGCGGCCGGGATCGGCTGATCGGGATTATCCTTCGCCTCGGCCGTCTTGTCACGGCGCTTAGGCGGGGCACGCAAGCTTACGTTCAGCTTTTGGATAGCGTCCGCCATTGTCTCGTTTCGGTCGAGCATGGGTTAAAGCGCATTAAGCGTCGGACATGGACCACTAGTGTCTTGCCTTTACCCTGTATGCGGTAGGTCAGAGCCCCTACTTGTTCCAACACGGTGTAGGGTCCCTGCCACATAGGAAAGAGCTTCACACTGACCAAGTTGGGGACCTGCGGGACGTATAGGAATACTAGGTCCCCCGCATGGTACTCTCCCGATTCGTACTTGACCTTGGATGGTGTGTTCTGGTTTTGGCGGCTGGCCTCTTCAGCCTCTCGGGCCTTGGCCACATAATGTCGAGCTTCCGCCATCACCCTTAGGCGACATGCGAAGAGCTAATCGTGTTCTAGGAATCCGCCTTCCGGGCGGTGCGGGAGCACCATATCTTCCGGAATACGTAAATGACGGCCGTACACGAGCAAATTTGGGGAGGCGCCAGTGGTCTTCCCACCTAACGCCTTCGAGCCGTGTTGTTCATGGAGAACACAAAGGACGGAAGTGCCTTATGCCAGATGTGTTGGTTATCACGGCAGTATTGTTGGAGGGCGGCTTTGAGTGGCCTATGGACCCTTTCTATCTTGCCGTTGCTCTCTGGCGAGTATGCCGTGACATACTTCCATTTGAATCCCCACGCCGCAGACAGCTGTGCTGAGAGCTCATTGGTGAACTCTGAGCCCTATTGCTGTATATGTTCTTGGGTACTCCCGTGTACCCAAAGACGTGATCGATCAAGGCTTCGCATGTCGATGCTGCGTCCTTCTCCTTGACCGGAGCCGCGAACACGTAGTTCGAAAAGCGGTCGATGGCGGTCAGGATGTACCGGTAGTTATGCTGTTCTGCTCGTGGTAGTGCCCACGAACTCTATGTGTAAGGTCTCAAAGAGGTCTTCTGTAAGCTTGTATTCGCCGTACAGGCCCCTCTGAGAGTTTGGGTGCGGAGATTTGATTTGCTTGCAGTGTTCACACGTATCCACTGTTTCGGCCTTTTGCATGCCATGCCACCAAAATTTCCGTGAAATGAACCACGACATTTTGTCCCTTCCTAGGTGGGAGTTTAAGGCGGAGCGATGGGCAGCGGTTAAGGTCGCCTTTCAAAGCTGTGGAGGGACCCACAGCGTCCATTTGGACGGCGTCTTTTCCCACTTGCCTCCGGACCCCTTGTACCATAGAAGGTCATCGTGCCATGCCATGGTCTTCTTCTGGAGGTGGATCTCCCTTGTCTCAGGATGCTTTTGGGCATCCATGGCGTGAGATATAAAGGGGCCCCATTCCTTCGAATCCCTGGCTAACTGACTAAAAACCGCAGGGCTGGCCAAGGTCATGTCCATGTCATCCAGCTGTAGGGCGTTGGTGACCAGGCCGATGTGATCCTGGGTATGTTGCGTTTGGGTTGCGGCTGCGATGGCAGCAGACCTAGACGGGTGAACATTCGGCACCCAGAACGACTAATTCTTATTGGAAAAGAACGCGTTCATGGAGTGTTCATGTTCGTGGGTCTGGCCCTCCCGTATATCCCCTTCGCTGAGGATGTCTGACTGCGTATCGATCTCCTCAAGGAGATCCCGCCAGTCTTCCGCGTCGTCCTTAGCGCAGCATACGCGGCGGATAGACTCGAGGTTTTCCAGCAGCTGCTCTTGGGTATCCGTCTTATATCCCGGTTGTCAGCTGATGGCGCTGGTGGCTATATATGCCATACCCGTAGGCAGTGTGTCTGTGAACCCCGGCGTGTGTTCGCTGGCCAACCAGTCATCGTTGCCAGTCCACCCGACAAGGCATGCCGTTGGTGTGTGCATGGCGAACCGGTCAAGCCCGTCCCCGATGGAGCCTTTGACTCTCGGCATTCGGGAAAGGCTGTCCGGGACCGTGTTTTCCTTGCCTTTGATGTACTCAATGGTGAAATCATACAATGCTAATTCCGACTGCCATCTCGCTAGTCGGCCCGTATGTTCCTTGTCCATGAGCCACCTCAGGTTGGCATGGTCGGTTTGGACTAGTATATTCGGTGCGCCCCACAAGTACTCTCGCAGCCGGCTGAACGCCCACACTATCGCCAACGCTTCGCGTTGCCGTGTGCAGTAGTTCACCTGTTCAGGGGTCAGCTTTTTGCTGACGAACATAATTGGCCGGAGTTGCTTGTGAGCGGAGTCGTATTGCTGTAATACCGCCCCGACGGCATATTTGGATGCGTCAGTAGCGAGTACAAAGCGCTTTTCGAAATCGGTAGAATTAGGACTGACCCTCCCTCTGTAAGAGGGTCTCTTGTTAAAGCTTCCTTCAACTTGTTATACGTCTCTTCGGCCGCGGGTGGCCACTCCCCATACGGGTCACCTTTCAGGCAGAAATCCCGCAGAGGTTTGACGAAGTCTTGGAAGTTGGGAATGAATTCGGAATAGACTTGTGCCATACAGAGGAAAGAGTGTAGCGCTGTGCGTGTGTTAGGGCGCGGGAGGGAACGAATGGCGTCCCGCTTCTCCGGCTTTAGCACTATCTCGCCCCCTTGTACCCTGTATCCTAGATAGTCGATGTGATCGTTCGCGAACGAGCATTTCTCTAGGTTCAGCTTCAGGCCGAAGGCCTCCAAGCGGCGCAACACATCTGACACATGAGCCAGGTGTTCCGCCTCCATACTGGAGTAAATGACAATGTCGTCGATATAACAGAAGCTGTATAAGTTTGTATGGCCGTAGGTCTCTATGAATTGGGCGTCCCCATATTTCGGGTCCGATAGAGCCTGGTTCATACAGTCCTGAAATATTGCCGGAGCCGTCTTCAGTCCCATCGGGAGGACTGTCCATTGGTACAGTCTCCCCGCGACAGCGAAGGCAGTCAACGGACGGCTTTCCGCTTCGAGCGGTATATTCCAGAAACCGTTCTTTAGGTCGAGTTTGGGAAAGAATTTGGCCTGCCGAAGCTTGTTAAGACCATCTCGCATACGAGGGATAGGAGCCTCGACGCTCTTAATGATCTTGTTCAGCCTGGTGTAGTTGATGCACAAGCGCTGTTTGCCATCCGGCTTTGGGGCCAGTCTGACCGGCGATCGGAATTCCTACCACGATGGCTCGATCAGTCGCTTGGCTAATATGTCCTGCACCATTTCCTCGCAGATCTGTTCCTCTTTATAACTGAGGCGTGATCCTTTGAGGCGGGGCATAGTCTGTCCGACTTGTCGTTCTATCCTGGCGGCAGCATGGGTCACCCCGCCAGCGACAAGTGGGCCGAACAGCTTTTTGTTCTTAAGGAATTGGGCCTTGAGGTCCCGGACAAAGTCTGGCGACCCCTGTTGTCGAGCCATGACCTCGTCAATGATGTCCTCGACGGGTTTTTGGTCCCGTGGGTCATCCGGGTACTCAAGTATGGAGTCCGGGTCTTCAACCTCGTCGTTTGCGTCCCGGCCAGGGTATCGCGTGGAGGATTGAGTGTCCCAAAAGGCAAACTCCTGTAGATCGGTGATTATTTCGGCATATTGTTTCGCCGCGGACTTATGGTAGAAGCCGGGGAAGATTTGGAATGCCGCTTCCCTTAAGTCATCGACCTTGCGGGTCATGAGCTGGTACGGTATGCTAACCCGTCCTTAATGGACCCCAAGCGAAAGGCCATAAGGGGTTTGGACTGTCTGCTAGGGATTGGAATAAGATCATCGATCACCCGATCCAAAAAATCTCTCCACCACATGACGGTGGGATGGATTGGAAGGATAATCGTAATGTCTTCGCCCCGGTCTAGGCGGTCGGATAATATTTTGGGCACCGCCGTTAAGCTTTCCGGCTGTATCGGATCTGTGCCTTGGTACCATTGCTTCAGCTTTAGCATGACGTCATCATCCTCCGTCAGCTTTTTGGAAGCGTGGTATACCAGGCTCGTTTTGACCTGTACGTATTGGTGAACCCCCTTGGTCAGTTGACCCGGCTGGTCGAAGCCATGCCACGAGTCTTCCTGACGCTTCAGGAGTAAGATCTGAGCTTCCCTCTTGGCCGCGAGTTCTCCAAAGTCCTCCCATGGGTCGGGTGGCTTGTCATCCGGCTCTGGGATGTATAGATTGGCGTACACCCATGCCGTACCCTGTGGGATAAGACGAGGTTGCTCGGCGAGGTGTCCATCATAGGGTAATGGAGGAGCCGGTGGTATCAGTGTGACCTGAGCCCTACCGCCATATGGATGTCGTCGTGGGAGGTCCGTCTCCGATTTTAGGATCGGGAATTCAGACTCATGTCGTCCACGTCCATATTTGATGATATCCTGTCCCAGCATAAGCTGCGCATCCATCATTTTGAGATCGGGTTGGCCCAAAACGATAGTGCCTGGGAAGGCCGGGACGACCAAGACATAAATGGTATAAGACATCCCGGACGGGAATTCGACTGTCAACGGGATACGTCCTACGATCGCGCTCCGTTCGTCGTTGGCACCCCGGATATATCCGAGCGGGCCTGTCTTAGTAAAATCAAACAGACGTCCATATTTGTCTATGAAACGTTTGCCCGCGAATGTGATCTGGGCCATGCTATCATTTCCGGGATCTAGGTAGCCCTTGAGCTCTTTCCAGTATAATCTGGTGTAGCTCATGTCCCGTGCCTCCGCCGGTGGGAGGTCTACCGGTTCGGCTCGGGTTGTCAATGCCTGTCTTAACTCTGTCTCGGCGAACTGTCGCGCTTGTGACCGCGCCGTCACTCCGAGTCGGTGAGTCTGAGAGTCGTGCAATGGAGTGAGACCCATTTGGCGAATGACTGCCGGGGCGATGGCTTTGTCACCCCTTGTGGCGGGATGGACCATAGTGGTTGCCACTTGGAAAGGTGAAGGGGTGTATCCGACCGGCAGTGATGGGACAGCCTTTTCGTCGGGGCGTGGTATGCGTGGATGATTGACATCGGATCTAATGACCGTACCCCTTGTCAGACTGGCACGCCGATCTAATAGGGTCGGCCCTGAGTATATATCATATGAGCGTGCCCCTGCATATTCTTTATTTACCTTGTTCACAAAAGGGGCGGGTTTTTCTACCTGCCGGACACTGATAGGCCTCGCGCGTCTTACGCGAGGGTCCGAGGGCTTATTGGGTGCCCCCCCATCACATATACTTGATGTGATCGTGTCAGGATCTACCGCCGGCGTCGCCTTTGCGACGGTGTCTTTGGGTAAGGGATTGGGTAAACCGACCTCTATGGTAAGGTCAGCGACCGTGTCCGGCTCGTTCGGTACACGCTCCCGACGGTTAACGTTGTCGTTGCTACCCATCACTATATCCTTATCCCTCGTCTCAACGCTATCCTCTATCGGTGAGATCGTAGCCTCTATGGGACTATACAGAGTTTCGGTCGGCGATTAGGCCGGGACCGGGAAGAGAAGAGTCGGAGCCACTATGGTAGGCTGCTCTGCGGCTGTCCCCATGGCGGGCGCCTTAGTATGCCGGCCAGCACATGGCATATCTGTCCCACTCAGGAGCAAGGAGAACGCTCCCGAGGGCGAGGCACCACGTGTCGTTGACTCGGGTGTGGACGCATTGGGCCCATGGTTATTTGTTCTTGGGTTTCTTGTTTCCCGTCTTCGCCTTTTTGACGCCTGCATGGAGCATAGGGGCATCTGAGGTCTGAAAGGGTGTGTATGTGTATGTAAGGTACCGATCAGGTGTTCTTTCCCGGGTATATAGCATGCCACTTCGTCGTACTTCCTGCCCTGGCTTCGGTACCTTTCCACCCGAGCTTTAGCCTCGGTTGAGTACTGGACCAGCCAGGGCGGGTCTTGCCCGGGCGGCAAGAAGTACGTCGTCCCATCGGGATGGACGTCGGGAATTCGGATGCCTTCGTTGTGGTTGTCCTTAGGGTTGAGGACCCATTTGCCATCCCTCTTCACCTTGGATCGCCCACGTACCAACGGCGGATATACCATTTTATTGGTTCCACCCGTTCTTGACCCTGGCGTGGGTGTTGGTATTGACAAGAACTCGACCATTGGCACGGGGCGACCCACAGTCGGTTGTCATCAAGCGGGTTGAAGATGACCGCATGCATCATATAATCACAGCACTCCGCACCTGGGCTTTGTGCCACTCCCGCAATAGTCTCGTTAAAAAGGCCAAACGGGCAATTGTATGGGCCCGGGATCGGTGGGAGGTGAGATAGCGGTTTGACCACGCCGTTGTCACCGAGTTTTCTCTTACCCGACTTACCCTTAGTCTCGGATGTGGGCCCGCCCCGGGTAGGAGGGTACGGAACCGGGGGCGGTGACAACGGTGGCGGAGATGCGAACCCAGAGGAAGGGTAATACTGGTAGGGCATGGGCGGTGGAGGAGGCATTGGCGGTGGGGGAGGCAGATATGGGAGTGCCGTCCCGCCAGCCGGAGGCATCGAGTTGAACGTGCCGGTGGCCGGGATGGCCGAGTTGGTCGCCCCCCCAAATGGAAGTGAGGGCGGTGGAGGGGTGTGCGACGAGCTAGAGGAGCTCGAGGAGCTATAGGGGCTCCTGGATGAGCTAGACCACGATTGACGGCGGACCAGCTGCTGCCGGTCACGAAAGTCCACACGTCAAACACTTGGCCCGGTTTGGCCTGGTGGTCCTCAAGCGTGCTACCCGTGATCGTCATTGCTCTAAGCAGGACATCGGCCCGCTTGGCTCTTTCGATCTTGTCCGAGGTAAAGACACCGGTGGCAAAGATACTGCTTGTCCAGTGGGATACTTCGCACATACGGTCTGTTTGAAACCGCACGATTTTGAAGTTCGTGTTATCCAAATCCTGGGCTTTGGTTAGGACATTTCGGACGAACGTCTCGCCATCCGTCCGCTCTTGTTGCGGCTCGGCTTTCATTATCCCGCTCAGGACTGCCAACAACAACGAAGCGAAATCGGTCGTCACTAAGTTGGTTAACAGTTTCTGTGGGAGATCGATGATGGACGAGATTGCCACATCGTCTTCCCACATCCGCCTGGCGGCGTCCTGGACGAGGTCGACAGCAATATGGGGGAGCATGATGTAGCCCCAGTCTGCCGCGGATATGAACTGGCGGAGCATGTAATGTGGGAGCTGGTCGAGTGTGAGTTTCCCCTGCCCCACAGCAGCCTCGCCAGTCATCTGCCAAGTAGGCCAGTCCGTGGTGAGTAGCGTCTGAGATGGCCACCCACCCACAAGACTGTTTAGCAGTTGCTTCATATCGGCGACCGTAAGTACGTGGCCACGATCCGATCCAGGGCAGCATAAGCCATTAGAAGCTTAAGGCCCTCTCGATACGGGAGTCTCGCACTTTGCGTGTGTGCCTGCAAAGTCAAAGTTGACATGGTCACGAACGGCTCGCAACGCCGCGTCCACCCGTTATGACTGGCGTCTTCAGTCTTTGTCTTAGGTGGGCGATGGCGTTCGAGGGGTGAATCCCTATCTATGTTTTCATCCACCATATTCCGTCGACTTGATACACGACGAAAAGTGATTATCGAGCTACCCCCCGTGTGGAGGCCGTTCGATCGTCAACCACTGCATGCACGGCTATTTGGATTCGTAGGCAGTCGGAAATGGCTTGGAGGACGAGGTCTACCACAGTGAGGTAGTTGGTCACATAGAGGGTGGCCGCCGGATGAGGGGCCACTTGGACTGTGGTATCCTCGTCGGACAGGTCAAGGAGTGTCGCGGGAGTGGTTCGGATCTTAAGCCATGTTAGGAACAATGGTACCTTGGCAAAAGGGTCAGTCGGGGTTTCTACCGCGTCAAGGAAATGCACGAGGTCGTCATAAGCTGGGGAGGTCTGTGGGATTATGGGCATCCCGCCAGTGTTTTTGTTTCATCAAAACACGTTCCCACATCCCAGTGACGTTCTCGAGTCCCGTGAGGGTGACTACGGCCCTTGTCGTGAGGTTGGCCTGTATACGGTTTAGGAAGTTGGCATCGGGCCAATATAGAGTGTCCACGCCAGTGGCATCAGGTGCAGTTACGGCAGTGATGATGGCTGTTTGTTCACTAGCATATTTGCTGCAAGTGAGTGTTTGCCTTAAACGTGGGACTTGTTGGTGGTATGTTTGCCAAGCCTCATCGAGAAGCCTGTCTCGACACATACATAAGTCCTCGCAAAGCGTGACAAGGTCCACTATCGATTTTGGTTCTATGAACCGTGAGTTAGTGGACATCAGGCCGAGCACCTTGTCTTTTCCCTCCACCACCATGGTTGCTCTGGTCCAATGGTTGATGTCCCCATACATATTGTTATGGATATGAGGGCTGCGAGAGGGAAATGGTATTGGTTCTCAGGTGCAGCTGGGGACGCTGGCCATCCCGTGGGTCCCGTCATGTCCAAACTAGTCTGAGGGACAGGGATGACAGGGATTGTGGTTCGGGCCAAGATCAATGGCGCCGCCCCCAGCGTCTCTCCATGGGGACTGTGGGATGGGCGCAGCATTTTTGGCATCACGACCGAATATATCGGCACGATTCGGCATGGGAGTCTGGAAGGGACCAGCCCCAGTGTTCGTATTGTCAGCTTGACCTTGATTGTCCATAGCTGATCGATCAGCCTCTTGTGTGGGCGAGTCCCACATACCAGCCATTACGGGTTCGTTCACTTGGGGTCGTTTCCTTTTGGGGATACGCCGTGCACGAACTGGTGGCAAAGTGTCAGTGTGGGGGACAAGGCGTCTTCTGGCAGACGTCTTGTTTGGAGTGTCAGCAGCTTATTTTTGTGCAAGACGTCAGCTGTTGGCCGTCTTGGTTTTTAAGCAGCGTGTGGCTTGGTAGGTGTTGGTTCGTTGTCCCCCCCTTTGGTAGGGAAACCTCACGCCTTGCGAAACACTTGCCAGTTGTATTGGAGCTGGGGCACCCGAGTGCGAAGTAGGTAAGGACTCCTTGGTGAGCCACAATAGAAGCACTGCTTTGAAATCCTTTTCCTGACCCTAGGTGACCTGTTGGATATAGGTGGGTGAGGAGGGAGTGAAGTGTGGAGGTAGGAGAGTGATTTGTTGCTTGAAATTTTCGACGAAATTGGAATCGCCAAAAATGAACAAATAAAACGTCTGTTTGACGTCACTCTGTCTCCTTTTGTCTTGGCCTATATCCCTGCCCCCTGCAAATTGGCTGCAATGGAGGGGCTGAGTATGAGCTAGTTTGCACAATCAGACTTTGGTGCACATCACTCGTTTTCTGTTTTCTGTCTGTCTATGTCTGCTCTCTACTCCCTTGTGCACTTTGGATGCTTGGAAGTGGGCACGAAATGACAGAACAAGTGAGTGTTGTTGTTGGAAGACAAAATTGATTGTCTGTGCAGTCGGTTTCGGATGATAGATAGAGGATATGACGTGGTTTGTAGGTGTGTGTGTGGAGTTCGTTACTGTCGTATACGTTTGCTCCCCTTGCCACCCAATCACCTACACTCTACCCCTCTCTCCTATCTCTCTGTTATGTCCTCACACTGTGTATACGATTGGTTGTATTGTGCGGGAGGAGAAGATAGTGGGTGGGTGTGTATAGGTGTCAACAGAGATTGAGTCGTACGTGTCTGTTTGCCACACGTTCTCGCCTTGATAATTGGCAGAAAATGAGCGAATAGGAAGAGAACACACACGTCCTCTCCTCCCCGTATTCCTCTATCTATCTTGTGCAATGGATCTTTTCTCCTTATGTATACGTTGCAAAGAATAGGGATAGCGAAGTGTCAAACTTGGCGTAAAAGGAAAACAGGTATGGGACTCCACTTTTCCAGGTTCGATGTCAAAAGAATATATTTATTGATGCCTATCCTTTTACTCAACCAAATTCAACAACTTCGCCAGTAACCAATCTTTTTCAGTCTTATATAAATAAAGATCAAAGATGATGGGAAAATGTGGGAGACTAGCGAAGCCCAAAAACAACCAAGGCAAACACCAGCCAGTTCCCTTTGTCCGGTCTAACGATAATATATTCTGACCCGGGCCTAAAAAGGGTAACGGACCTTTTTAGTAATATTATCATTATCCGGTTAAGAGTGTTATTAATATGAACACTCTCTTATTGTGTCTGGACCGACACGGGGTATTAATAAAGTAGCACATATTTACCTATCTGCGCCTACAGATTGAGTGGATATAGATCCCGGCTTACAGATGATAAATAATATCTTTCAAGGCGGTTCTGATCTTAGCCGACAAACTTGAAGACTCGGACGGCCACCGACTAGCCGCAGCCGGAGCAAACGCTAGCCGCTAGAGGTCACGGTGGGGACAAAGATCACATGTTCGACTCGGGCCTACCTCAGTTTCGGCGGAAACTTGATCCGATTCAGTGAGTTATTTATTAACTTGATAATACTACCGTTAATATAATATTGTAACTTGGCAGGCCCGGGTTTCTGAATGCCTGCTGCTTTACTTTGCACTTCATACCGGCGCCGTCGCCCGGGAGGCTGAGCGGGATCAGCCTGCCGGATCAGCTGTTACAGTATGCCAAAAGGCGCGGTATGAGACGGGTACTACGGTATTAAAAGTGTTTGCGTTAGACTTCAAAAACCATGGAACTTACTGAATGGGCCGGTCCTTACTGGTAGACCGTCCTTAGCTGAGTGACCGGCGGGGGTGAACGGTCAGGGCGAGAGGATCTTAGTCACCGAGTGACTACATCTCAAAATGGTTTGTGTTAGTCCCAGCCGCCGCCGCGCCATTGAAGAAACCTTTTTTTTTTTTTTTTTTTTTTTTTTTTCTTTTTTTTTCTTTTTTTTTTTTTTTTTTCGCAATCACTCTTTTAATAGAAACTTGCCTCTCGTGCTGAGGATTGAGAGGGAAGATGAAGTGTGAGAAGGAAAGTTATAAGAAAACCGGGTTGCTCCAAAGAGACAAAACAAAGGGTACACAATGAGAGGAAAAGATTGAAGCGTAAAAGAAAAAGAAAAAGAAAAAATAAAAAAAAAAAATAAAAGGTGACTCGCAGAGCCACACAATAAATCATATATCTTAGTGAACGGTGTCGGGACCGCAGCTCGCAACTTGAGGATGGGTTTAGTGTAGTGCTAGGTAAGAAAGGGATTGGGTACATAAGCAAGGCCGCAGAAAATACTTGCCACTAGTTACTGACACTAGGAATGAGTTAACTTTCTTCCTTTACCTAATTTAAAACACAATGTACTAATATTAAACTTGACTTGAACAAACTCCAAGTATTATTATGGTAATATTAACAATAAAATCAATCTAGCTCACGCTTTGCTCTGGCTGCGGGGCAGCTGCGCCGTCGCCACCGGACGGTGAGACGACAGGCGCAGGGTTGGAAGGGAGGGAGGCCACGCGTTGCAGTTCTTTCCTGGGCTTGCAAGAGCACTCGCAGTTGTTGCAGAGCTCTGGGAACTCGTCCGAGAAGATGCACCAAGTGCAGAGGAGGCAAGCGGCAAGGCAGCCGATGATGATGCCGATGATCCCGCCGGTTGATATGCCGTGCTTGCAATCGATGTTGAAGCCGAGCAGGTCGATGTTCTGTGGGGAGTAGCAGTAACGGCTGTCGCCTGTGAAGGATCTTTGACTCTCTTTGGAGCAGTTGTTGCCGATAGAGCCTGTCCCACAACAGATTGATAGAGGCATGGACTGATAGATAGATAGATAGGTAGGTAGATAGATAGATAGATAGATAGATAGATAGATGGCTTGGCAAAAATAGATAAAATAGATGATAAATTATTTAATTCTAAAAATTAGTAAATAGTTTGATCGCAAATCTAGTGAAAATAGCGCAACTAAATCATACATCATAATGAAAATGAAAATCGTACCAAGGGGTAGAACGAAGAAAACGGCACAAAAAAGTCTAATAAGTAAACGAGGACTAGGACGGGGCGGAGAGGGGGGGGGGGGGGAGGGCCAGGGGTGGGGGGGGGGGGGCAGGTGGGTGG
>WBZZ01000834.1:5000-37500 GCA_019918135.1 Paulinella micropora
CTGTCGAACAGTCTCGAAACTCCATCTGCTTACTGGGCCCTCTGTAATGGAGGTGGGAGCTCGTTCTGCAAGGGGCGCTTTATGGAACGAGCCCTGGCCCCGCCTGGTACCAGGAAGCTTTGGTATTGCCTGTATCAGTCCCTTCCGTGCAAACATCACGGCTTAGCTGGGCATCGGGTTAATACTTTACCCACAGACTTCCTGGTTGACGAAATCAGAAGCTCCTTTTTTCTGACATTAGTCGATATTTCATCTATCTATCTGTCTGTCTATCCATCGTTCTTTCTTCTTTCTTTCTTTCTTTCTTTTCTTTCTTTTCTTTCTTTTCTTTCTTTTCTTTCCTTTCTTTCTTTCTTTCTTCTTTCTTTCTTTCTTTCTTTCCTTCCTTCCTTCCTTCTTTCCTTCTTTCTTTCTTTCTTTCTTTCTTTCTTTCTTACTTACTTACTTACTTACTTACTTACAGACTTACTTACTTCTTACTTACTTTTTTATTTCTTACTTACTTTCTTTCTTTCTTTCCTTCCGCTGTAGATGTGATTCACGATCGCGAGGTCAAAGAGCAAGAGGTCACAGTATGCCGTTGATGAGTGTTTTTCTTTCTTTGCCTTGCCTTCTTCTGCTTTTCCTATTACTGTTGTCATTGTTGCTATTATTATTATTATTATTATTATTATTATCCAATTCTTCGTACTCCCCTCACGGGTGAGACGATGGAGGCGCATGTGCAGAAATGCATCAGCCATTGACAGAGAAGCACTATTATTATTATTATTATTATTATTATGAAAATTATTATTATTATTCAGCCCAATGGCCTCAAGGCGTTAAACTGTGACGCCAACTCATAACCCTTTGGTGGTAGATGCTGGGGAGGAGGGTCGTTGCGCGCGTAAAAGATCTTAAACTCCGCATATGCTGGTTGATAGCCCAGGACCCAGCAGACACCAGATTGTTATGGGTGGGGTTTTGAGGCAGCTCTAGCAACCGCGCTTGGTGTATGCACTTGCACATTCGGTGACGTCTTGCAAGAGGTTGCTGGGACTGCGGAATAACCGCGGCTTAGTGCAGTCTTGCCCTCAGGAGCTCCATCGGTGGCCCCGATCATCAGGCGAGAGACTGACACGGGGGGGTGGAGGACCTCGAACAAGGGTATTGGAGGCTTATGTCCGTTGAGGATATGCCATTAGCTGCATCAGTACGCCTCAGATATAGTAAATCTGCCTTGGAGTGTTGACTGTGACATATTTGAGGGAAATCCCAATGAAAAAACCTAGTCACACTTGCTAAACAGAGTTCCAGCCCAATGGCCTCAAGGCGTTAAACTGTGACGCCAACTCATAACCCTTTGGTGGTAGATGCTGGGGAGGAAGATCTTAAACTCCGCATATGCTGGTTGATAGCCCAGGACCCAGCAGACACCAGATGGTTATGGGTGGGGTTTCGAGGCAGCTCTAGCAACCGCGCTTGGTGTATGCACTTGCACATTCGGTGACGTCTTGCAAGAGGTTGCTGGGACTGCGGAATAACCTCGGCTTAGTGCAGTCTTGCCCTCAGGAGCTCCATCGGTGGCCCCGATCATCAGGCGAGAGACTGACACGGGGGGGTGGAGGACCTCGAACAAGGGTATTGGAGGCTTATGTCCGTTGAGGATATGCCATTAGCTGCATCAGTACGCCTCAGATATAGTATTATTATTATTATTATTATTTAGTGGCACCGCGATAGCCCAGTGGTTAAGGTCTACCATCTGGGACCTGTCGCCAGTTCGATTCCCGTCGGTGCCAGTATTTTCAAAGGATATTTTCTTGAAAGTATTGGTCTGTCTGGAAGGCTTGGAGCTGCCTTGCGGGGGTGTCAGTAGAGCCTATCGTCAAATCTTCGTACTCCCCTCGCGGGTGAGACGATGGAGGCACATGTGCAGAAATGCATTCGCCACTGACTGAGAAGCACTATTATTATTATTATTTTATTACTATTATTATGATTATTATTATTATTATTATTATTATTGTTGTTGTTGTTGTTTATTATTACTATTGTTTATTATTATTATTATTATTATTATTATTATTATTATTATTATGATTATGATTATGATGATGATTATTATTATTATTATTGTTCATCTGGGCCCTGTCGCCAGTTCGATTCCCGTCGGTGCCACCAGTATTTTCATTGAACATACCGGTCCGTCTGGAAGTGTTGGAACTGCCCGTGCGGGGGTGTCATTAGAGCCTATCGTCAATTCTTCGTACTCCCCTCACGGGTGAGACGATGGAGGCGCATGTGCAGATTTGCATCAGCCATTGACAGAGAAGCACTATTATTATTGTTTATTATTATTATTATTATTATTATTATTATTATTATTATTATTATTATTATTATTATTATTATTAGTGGCACCGCGATAGCCCAGTGGTTAAGGTCTACCATCTGGGACCTGTCGCCAGTTCGATTCCCGTCGGTGCGCAGTATTTTCAAAGGATATTTTCTTTGAAAGTATTGGTCTGTCTGGAAGGCTTGGAGCTGCCTTGCGGGGGTGTCAGTAGAGCCTATCGTCAAATCTTCGTACTCCCCTCGCGGGTGAGACGATGGAGGCACATGTGCAGAAATGCATTCGCCACTGACTGAGAAGCACTATTATTATTATTATTATCATTATTATTATTATGATTGTCAAGTTCTACCATCTGGGCCCTGTCGCCAGTTCGATTCCCGTCGGTGCCACCAGTATTTTCATTGAACATACCGGTCCGTCTGGACCAGTATTTTCATTGAACATACCGGTCCGTCTGGAAGTGTTGGAACTGCCCTTGCGGGGGTGTCATTACAGCCTATCGTCAATTCTTCGTACTCCCCTCACGGGTGAGACGATGGAGGCGCATGTGCAGAAATGCATCAGCCATTGACAGAGAAGCACTATTATTATTATTATTATTATTATTATTATTATTCAGCCCAATGGCCTCAAGGCGTTAAACTGTGACGCCAACTCATAACCCTTTGGTGGTAGATGCTGGGGAGGAGGGTCGTTGCGCGCGTAAAAGATCTTAAACTCCGCATATGCTGGTTGATAGCCCAGGACCCAGCAGACACCAGATTGTTATGGGTGGGGTTTCGAGGCAGCTCTAGCAACCGCGCTTGGTGTATGCACTTGCACATTCGGTGACGTCTTGCAAGAGGTTGCTGGGACTGCGGAATAACCTCGGCTTAGTGCAGTCTTGCCCTCAGCAGCTCCATCGGTGGCCCCGATCATCAGGCGAGAGACTGACACGGGGGGGTGGAGGACCTCGAACAAGGGTATTGGAGGCTTATGTCCGTTGAGGATATGCCATTAGCTGCATCAGTACGCCTCAGATATAGTAAATCTGCCTTGGAGTGTTGACTGTGACATATTTGAGGGAAATCCCGATGAAAAAACCTAGTCACACTTGCTAAACAGAGTTCCAGCCCAATGGCCTCAAGGCGTTAAACTGTGACGCCAACTCATAACCCTTTGGTGGTAGATGCTGGGGAGGAGGGTCGTTGCGCGCGTAAAAGATCTTAAACTCCGCATATGCTGGTTGATAGCCCAGGACCCAGCAGACACCAGATTGTTATGGGTGGGGTTTCGAGGCAGCTCTAGCAACCGCGCTTGGTGTATGCACTTGCACATTCGGTGACGTCTTGCAAGAGGTTGCTGGGACTGCGGAATAACCTCGGCTTAGTGCAGTCTTGCCCTCAGGAGCTCCATCGGTGGCCCCGATCATCAGGCGAGAGACTGACACGGGGGGGTGGAGGACCTCGAACAAGGGTATTGGAGGCTTATGTCCGTTGAGGATATGCCATTAGCTGCATCAGTACGCCTCAGATATAGTATTATTATTATTATTATTATTATTATTATTTTGGACACCGTGATAGCCCAGTGGTCAAGTTCTACCATCTGGGCCCTGTCGCCAGTTCGATTCCCGTCGGTGCCACCAGTATTTTCATTGAACGTAACGATCCGTCTGGACCAGTATTTTCATTGAACATACCGGCCCGTCTGGAAGTGTTGGAACTGCCCTTGCGGGGGTGTCATTAGAGCTTATCGTCAATTCTTCGTACTCCCCTCACGGGTGAGACGATGGAGGCGCATGTGCAGAAATGCATCAGCCATTGACAGAGAAGCACTATTATTATTATTATTATTATTGTTATTATTATTATATGATTCTGATTATGATTATGATTATGATTACGATTATGATTACGATTATGATTATGATTATGATTTTGATTATGATTATGATTTTGATTATGATTATGAATATTATTATTATTATTATTATTATTATTATTATTATTATTATTATTATTATTATTATTATCATTGTTATTCTTATAATTATCAATTATTACATTATCATCATCATCATCACCATCGTTATTTTGTTTATGAATTTTCCATGTTGGTCCTTGTCTTGTCGGCTATCTGTTCCTTCTTTCGTGCGTTCATACGTTTCTTCCTGATTTCTTTCTGCCTCTTCCTTCTTCATTGCTTCCTTTTTACCGTTCTTTAATTTCTAATACATGTAATATATGTAATGTATGTCATGTCATGTCATGTCATGTTACGTATGCATGTATGTATGAATGTGCAGGAAAAAATTAAGGCAGAGCAAAAAGCACAAGCCAAAGATGGTTCTCCCTCTCTCTCTCTCTCTCTCTCTCTCTCTCTCTCTCTCCTCTCTTTTGCACCGATGGTCAAAGCAAGACTCAAACACTCATTTCCGAAAGCTAGTGAATTTCAAGCAATGAGTGAACGAGGCGAGATGGGGTGCCTGGCAGCCATCTGTCATAGCCCGAAAACACCGTCGAAAATCCAGATGTAAATGTTCGTTTGTCTGTGATTCTGTTTGTTTGTTTGCTTGTTTGTTTGTATTTTGTGTGTATTTTGTGCAGAAGTCACGCCGAAGGCTGTCGACTTTGCTTCACCGCAGTAGACAGCCTGCCTGAGATTTGCCTTAAGAATTCTATCTATCTATCTATCTATCTATCTATCTATCTATCTAATCTATCCATCCATCTATCTATCTATCTATCTATCTATCTATCTATCTATGTATCTATCTATCTATCTATCTATCTATCTTTACGCAAGCACTGTTTTAATAGAATACTTGCCACTCGTAGAGCTGAGTGGGAAGCAGAAGATATAAAATCTATCTATCTATCTATCTATCTATCTATCTATCTATCTATCTATCTATCTATCCATCCATCCATCCATCCATCCATCCATCCATCTATCTATCTATCTATCTATCTATCTATCTATCTATCTATCTATCTATCTATCTGTTTGTCAGTCTCTGTCTGTCTATCTATCTATCTATCTATCTATCTATCTATCTATCTATCTATCCATCCATCCATCTATCTATCTATCTATATCTATCTATCTATCTATCTATCTATCTATCTATCTATCTGAAGTATCTATCTATTTATCTATCTACTATGATCTACCTTTTTCCAAGTAAACGATTCAACTTTAAAGAATTGAAGAAGATTTGCTTTTCCTAGAGCTGAAAACCTATCTACCTACAGTATCTACCGATCGGACTGTCTACCTATCTCTTCATTCTTTACTTACGCAAGCACTGTTTTACTAGTTGAATAAAATACTTGCCACTCGTAGTGAGTGTTACTTTCATGTTCGTATCATACTTCATCCCTGCCGCGGAGTGGCAAGCTAGTCACCTATTTTATTAATATTCTATCAGACTGAGCACCTTAACGACCGGCCCAAACCTTTACCGTTGACAATTCACTCTTTTTGACCGGTTCATTCAGTAGATTCTCCTCTGCACGACGTTTCGACTCCACTAGCTAGTTTCAACTTCGATTTCTTCCGACAGAAATGATTTCAAACGATCAAGTCAACGTTCTTTTTAGTCACTGTCAGAACTTGAAAGATCAGTTGAACTATTACCTTTTCCCCACTCTCACCTTTTCCCCCGCCGGCCGGATTTCCAGTGAAACCTTAGGAAGTGAGGACGGTCAGGGTGATGGGATTAATACAACCGGTAAATACGTTAGTTAATAATAATAGTTATAGTTCAATATTAGTGTGGAAAAAGTAGTAATTACTGGTGTGGGTGGCAGTGTGGCGCAAATGCCAATATGTCACGTTTGGACACCTGAAATTTTGACTTAGAGACCTGCATGAGCTGATTCGTTCGTTTGGCGGGCTTTTGTCTGTGTTCATTGATTTTCCTATTAAAGAACGTTGGGAGCTGGTTATTGAGTCAACCGGGGACGCCTGGGAGACGTTAAACTTGTGACCGGCTTCTAATAGTGCAAATACTGTTCAACTTCTTCAGGGTTGTGAGCCTTGTACGTGGGGAAGCGCAGCAAAATCACAGACGTGATCGAGGGGAAAGGCTTCTACTGTCTGTCACGGTGTCACACCCAAGAGTGACACAGCAGAAGGGAAGTCCATCCCAGCTGTGTTTCAGAACCACTGCGTAAACCGTTGTGGTTGAACAGGAGGTAGAGCTCTCATATGTCGGAGGTCAAGCTACCGAGGAGGCAAGAGCGAGCCTTCGGGTCAGAAGGACATTTACAGGAACGGTTTTGGGGTTTGGACCACAAAACCCCACCATCAGGCAAGCCCAGAAACTAGTCAGGGGTGATTGAGGCTCGCAGGAGTGTTGGTGGTGCAGGGTAGCTACCTGCTTAAGGAAAACCAACAGAAAAGGCCAACAGGGATTGCTGCAAGTAGGCAGTCTGCAACGTACTCTTAGGGGGGAATTTGCAGAGGGAGTGTCCGCCAGTCAGACACAAACAACAGACAGAGGACAAGTACCTTTCTGGAGAGTAGAGGTGACTTTCGATGTCTGAAAAACAGAGAAATGGAAAGGAGTGGTCAAACATACCTTGCTATAGCGGTAGGGAAGACTGGGAAGACTTCCAACGAAGCCTAATGCTAGAGGCAGTAAGAAAAGACCTTGAGGGAGGATTTGAGGACCTCAAAGGACATAAGTTGGAGGTGCATCGTGCTAACCTCAGAAGGTTGCATATGGCTGGCAAGACGGTGCCGGAGTATATGAGGCTGTGGGAGAAACATGCTAGAAAGACAACCATGGCAGCAGCAAGCAGCAGAATTGCAGGTGGACAACTAAACAGTGCATTAGGGCTGCAGGAGAGTCAAAGCATGGAGCAGGAGGAGCTTATGCCAAGCTTAGAGGATGGATACGAGCAGCCAGAGGAAAGCTCAGAAGGAGAAGACTCTGATGAGGCAGAAGAGGAAGACGAGAACAAAGACAGTGCCACTAGACGTGAATCTGCATCAAGGAAGTACGAGGAGGAGCGAAAGGAAAGAATGGCCACATCTCA
Source organism: Paulinella micropora (assembly GCA_019918135.1). Classification (NCBI taxonomy): domain Eukaryota; phylum Cercozoa; class Imbricatea; order Euglyphida; family Paulinellidae; genus Paulinella; species Paulinella micropora. The sequence goes on from WBZZ01000834.1 coordinate 12,369, forward strand.
TTCTCGATCGTCGTCTCTTCCAAGTATGACTGGCAGTGCAGATGGAAGTGGAAACCAAAGGGCAAAAGGACTGTCTACGTCTCCTCTCGATACGGCAACTGCAACAGCAAATAAGAAGAGTACTAAGGTGCTCAAGCAAAAGCGTAAAGACAGGCAGCTAGTGGCAAGCTATGATGCCAGCTTAGTGGTAGCTGTGAAAGAGAAGCGAATGGAACTATTCACGCTCATCTACAACCACTTGCTAGGTGAGGCAAAGAGGCTGGTAACAGACTTGGTGAGGGATGGGACACCGGAATATGGACAACAGCCAGATGCCTGTGGAAAAGGCTGAAGGACCGGTATGGGAAGGGTAACCCTAGTGACCTGCTTGAAAAGCAGAGAAAGATGGCTAGGTGGGAGTTCAATTCCTCCACCCAGTACGAAGGTCAGATTGACGAGTTTGAGGCGGTAAGCGAACAGCTGTCAAAGAAGAGGCATCACCCCTCAGACCTGAGCTTTGAACAAATCATTCGTGATGCCATCATGGGCCCGGAGATGCGGGACAACGAAGTCCAAAATGACTGGAAGCAGTGGCTGCTAGCCGCTGACTTTGAGAAGGAAAAACAGTCATGGGACGTGCATCAATGGTGGCAGGAGTTGAAGAAGAAGGCAAAGGACATTGACTTGCAGAACGAGAGAGAGAGAGAGAGAGGAAGGCAAATGAGAAGGCGAAGGCGAATGCAGCTAAGATCGAAAAGAAGAAGCCCTTCTCTACCCCATGCACGTACTTCAAGAAAGGGAAGTGCAAGAAGGGAGGAGATTGCCAATACCTTCATTTGAACGATAAGTTGAAGGGGGTTTGCTTTCTCTTTAGCAAGGAAGGGGATTGCAGGTTTGGAAGCAAATGTAAGTTCTCGCACACCGAAAAAGGAAAGAAGGAGGGAGGAGGCACGAGGAGCAGTGACGAGCAGAACAGCACTAAACGCACCCAAACAGGTAAGAAGGATAAGAACAAGAAGGAGAAAACGTGCTTCAACTGCAAAGGCAAGGGACATTATGCATCCAACTGCAAGAAACCTTGTCTACGGTGTGGCGGTGATCATCCTCTTCCTAAGTGCACCCATGGCCCTGACGGGGGGGGGGGGGGAGAGCAGCCCGGAGCCAAAGCCAAGGCTGACATGGTAAAGAAGAAATCCCTGGGGCTGACAGCAGTGACAGCTCAGATGCCAAGGCCGATGAGGAACGCAACCGTGCCTTAGCCTGCTTCAGCAAAGGAAGGCAGCAAGGGCCTTCATGGTAAAAAGTGGTAGGAGCTCGACGGCGAGTAAGGGAAAAGAACAGCACACACCCTCGAAAAGGGTGAAGGCGGCACCTCCGGAAGAAAGTAATGTGCCAGTCAGCATTCCCAGTCCGCAGAGCGAGGCAAAGGGACTGTTCACGGAGGTGAGCAACTTCGAGGAGTTCAACAACTTCGTAAACTCGTTGGCTGCCCCAAGGGCAGATGACACTACGCCTACGCCGGAAGCTGAGGCTGTCGAGGGGAAAGGTGATCTAAGCGGAGCTGCCGCGCCCAATGCGGATGGCCCTGCAGAGGATCCCACGTACTACTCTCGATTGGAGGCAGCTGCGGAGTCTCTTCGCAATGCTGGGTATTATTACATCCCGGTACGAGTTCGTGATGGTATGGCTGACGGAGAGGCGAAGGAGATCCCAGGGTCTCTGCCGGGCCAGAATCCAAGCGAACCTAAGGGAGTAAAGAGGCCGCGACCTCGAAGAAGAAGGACCGATTGGGAGCCGTGGCAAGACTCTATCGCTCAGGACAGCGACGAGACGGAGTCCCCTCTCTCCAGCTCGGAGGATGAAGAGGAAGCTCCGATTGCAGTGCGGCAATATCGGGACGGGGGTGGTGTGACGCATGAGTTCCGGCACTATGGAGAGGGACGAGGGAGGCTGGTAACCTTCGGCGTACCAACGGGCCCGACGGAGTGGATACCGCCGTCCTGGTACCGCCACATACCAACAGGACCGGGTTTGGTGGACCAGTACATGGAATGGCAGCTAAACTGGAAGGAGTTTAGAAGGCTTCGAAATGGAGAATTGCCTAGAGCGATGATGGTAAAAAGAACCGGCAGTACACGTAAGTCCGGCACCGGGGAGGGCAAAACAACGACTACTCCTCAAACACCAGATTCCATTTATTCACTACCCGAACCTTTAAAGTACGGTCCGGAGACCTATGAGGTACCGCCTCAACACCTACGTCATGAAGATGACGAGCCCGTAGGAGTGGTGGAAGCGCGCCTGGAAGGGAGGTGCCACGGTTCAACGTTTGGAAGGGATCGGTGCATGAGAACTAGGAAAGAGGCTGTGGAGTCAGAATACCAACAGGTGAGGGCTGACGCCGCTGGGCTACTCACCCGGGACATGTTGTTTTGCACCAACCATCAAGATAAGCGAGAGTGCTATTACTTGGAGGAGAGCATTCGTGCTAAATCGCGGGAATGGGCGCTAATGCGCGCATATCGGCTGGTGATCGAGATGGAGGAGCGTGGCCTCGGACACTTGGCTGGTCGGGCTAAGCCGTGTACAGTCCCGATTTACCTCACCCGATTTACCGCGCCTGGAAATCTTAGTCCCGATTTACCGCGCCTGGAAATCTTAGTCCCGATTTACCGCGCTCTGTGCTAAACGTGCATATTTCGACACCGTTTCACAGTTATATTTTGCTTCAATGTTGCCTTACTATTGCTTCACTATTGCCTCACTATTGCCTCACTATTTCCTCACTATTGCCTAACTATTACCTCATTACTGCCTCACTATTGCCTCTATTACTGCACTATTGCCAACAAAATGTATCCAACACCCAACAAAATGTATCCAAAGTAATCTAAATGTTTTCATTCTACAGCAACGTTTCAGAAAGGTAACAAATACACTACATGATTCTTTTTATTTCCTCACCACTGCCTCACTAATGCGCCACTATTGCCTCCTTGTTGCCTCACTCACTATTTCCTCTATATCCACAACACACAACAAATTAGGAAAAATAATAAGGTAATAAAAAGGGCTAACAAAGAAACAAAAACGGGAAAAAAACTACAAAGTAAAAAAAATAAACAAAGACAAAAAAATTATACCTAAAAAATTAATATAAACAAAAACCACAGTCACACAAAAAAACCGCAAGGTGGCCGGCACTTTAACATCTTTCAACAAATATTAAATTTTACTTGTTGATACTTCCAACCGGCATTGTTCTTCTTCTCCCCCCGGACTTTTACTTCCACACATTTCTAAGTCAAAAGCTTTAATAATGACACCACAACGATACTTCCAACCAGCATTGTTCTTCTTCTCCCGGGCCCACAAACAAGTTTCCCAGAGCACGTAGGTCTTTGCCACATTATTTAAGTCGTGAACAAGGTAAGGACGATGACACCCCGATCAACAAGCTTAACCAAGCTTCGCCATGAATATTATTAAATTGCAGTAGCAGCCTTGGCCTGACTAAAGATCACTGGACCGATGGTGATTTTTATCACTAGTTAGTGTGGTACTACTAGAATCAGATAGACGTTCTTTGTATAATTTTTAACAAACTGTGAGTAAACTTACACTGCCGGCGCGGAACTGAAATCATTGTGACTACTTAAATATCAGTTGCTTATTTGTTAATCTTTATTCAGTACGGTGAACAGCAAGACCAGACTGGCACAGCGAATAATTATTAAGACTACTCATCACAAGTCGAAAAATCACGTTACATGTCGGAGTTCTTAGGTAAATCATAGGTACATTGTGGCTTGATGCCACAGCCAGGTGCAATAGCGGCAGCTTCATTATAAATTACTACCGTATCACCATTAATAAATTATAATACTTCAAATGCTGAGGCACACTACCTTATTCGCAATCACTTTCTTCACCTCAAAAACTCTACATATTCTCCCTATCTGCATGCGTTCCAAATGTTCTTCAACATTCAAACTTCTAGTTTCCAGGCTGCACCTAACCAAGCCATTAGGCGCTTGCACACCAAAGTAATGCCTCCAGCGTGAACCTATCGGTGTATACTTGGAGATGCATTCTACTATGTAAGTGGATCGTTCCTGAGCATCCTTGATAAAGTTCATAAAATCAGAAGGAGACCACCTTCCAGAGTTATTGAGAGATTTTTGTTTCACCAGTAAGTAGGGCAGCTTCAAGGTCCAGATCGCACTGCGCAAATCCATGAGACCAACCCCCTCCGAAACAATGCCAGTCCCATCATGAGCCCTACTGTCCTCATCACGTTGTGCCAACAAAGATAATGTAGTCTTTTCGAACTTAGAGGATGATGGCACATGTACCGAATTCAGGAAAGCATCCAACAAACATCGCAAGGTCCTAGAATTTACAAACTGAAACAAAATTTCAGGTTGCTGTGAAAAGTCACACCAAACTGCTTGTGTTGGTAATAACGTATCACTTGTATGTGATGGTTTCTTGGCTGGGCGTTCCACAGCTTGCAGTAAGCTTGTCTTGCTGCGAGTCAAGTACTTACTAAACCTTGTGCCTCTGTCTGCAGGGCCACCACGCTTGATCGGTGCTTTATTCTCAGCAATGATTAGCTGTCCTTTGCTATCACGAAGATAATGTTTGCTTTGTTTTAGCTGTTGTTCCCACTTCCCACGAAAGCGTTGCAGTTGCACCTCGCCAAAAAATCCAATTTTGATAGGTTTCCCTGTTTGTTTATCGCACACGTACCTTCCATCTTGGGTTTGTACAATCTCTCTCAGCTCCTGCTTTGACAGTCTACTTAGCGCCTGTTGTGCCTTTGCGTCCTCCTCATTCACATTATACTTCAATTTCCACTTTTCCTTGGGATTATTTTCTTGTTTCTGTTCTTTTGTCTTTTTTTTTTCCTTCACTTGTTGTAGTTTCTTTTTTTTGCTTGCAGCCCATCTCCTTTTTTTTGGTTGTCTTAGCAGCTACAGTACTAGTAGCAGTAGTAGCAGTAGTAGTAGTAGTAGTAGTAGTAGTAGTAGTAGTAGTAGTAGTAGTAGTAGCAGTATTAATATGAGTAATAATTCTCGCTTCTTTTTTCTTTTTCTTTTTCTTCTTCTTCTTGTTCTTCTTGTTCTTCTTCTTCTTCTTCTTCTTCTTCTTCTTCTTCTTCTTCTTCTTCTTCTTCTTCTTCTTCTTCTTCTTCTTCTTCTTCTTCTTCTTCTTCTTCTTCTTCTTCTTCTTCTTCTTCTTCTTCTTCTTCTGCTTCTGCTTCTGCTTCTGCTTCTTCTTCATCTTTTTCTTCTTCTTCTTCTTCTTCTTCTTCTTCTTCTTCTTCTTCTTCTTCTTCTTCTTCTTCTTCTTCTTCTTATTCTGCTTCTTCCTCTTCTTCCTCGGCTTCTCCTTCTTCTCCTTCTTGGAAAGAAAATGTCTTATGTTCCCGCAACCGGTAAAATGCTCCTGGAGTTCCCTCAGGTATAACACTCATCTTACTATAAAACAAATATCAAGACAAAACAAAATAATAATAATAATAATAATAATAATAATAATAATAATAATAATAATAATAATAATAATAATAATAATAATAATAATAATAATAATAATAATAATAATAATAATAATAATAATAATAATAATGATAATAATGATAATAATAATAATAATAATAATAATAATAATAGTGCTTCTCTGTCAATGGCTGATGCATTTCTGCACATGCGCCTCCATCGTCTCACCCGTGAGGGGAGTACGAAGAATTGACGATAAGCTCTAATGACACCCCCGCAAGGGCAGTTCCAACACTTCCAGACGGGCCGGTATGTTTAATGAAAATACTGGTCCAGAAATAGACCGGTATGTTCAATGAAAATACTGGTGGCACCGACGGGAATCGAACTGGCGACAGGGCCCAGATGGTAGAACTTGACCACTGGGCTATCACGGTGTCCATAATAATAATAATAATAATAATAATAATAATAATAATAATAGTGCTTCTCTGTCAATGGCTGATGCAAATCTGCACATGCGCCTCCATCGTCTCACCCGTGAGGGGAGTACGAAGAATTGACGATAGGCTCTAATGACACCCCCGCAAGGGCAGTTCCAACACTTCCAGACGGACCGGTATGTTCAATGAAAATACTGGTGGCACCGACGGGAATCGAACTGGCGACAGGGCCCAGATGGTAGAACTTGACCACTGGGCTATCACGGTGTCCATAATAATAATAATAATAATAATAATAATAATAATAGTGCCTCTCTGTCAATGGCTGATGCATTTCTGCACATGCGCCTCCATCGTCTCACCCGTGAGGGGAGTACGAAGAATTGACGATAAGCTCTAATGACACCCCCGCAAGGGCAGTTCCAACACTTCCAGACGGGCCGGTATGTTCAATGAAAATACTGGTCCAGAAATAGACCGGTATGTTCAATGAAAATACTGGTGGCACCGACGGGAATCGAACTGGCGACAGGGCTCAGATGGTAGAACTTGACCACTGGGCTATCACGGTGTCCATAATAATAATAATAATAATAATAATAATAATAATAATAATAATAATAATGATAATAATCATAATAATAATAATAATAATAATAATAATAATAATAATAATAATAAGAATAAGAATAAGAATAAGAATAATAAGAATAATAAGAATAATAAGAACAATAATAATAATAATAGTAGTATAATATCGTTTTTTTAAGGTCATTTTTCGTGCCTCAAAATGACGCTTTTAAAAACGAATTCGCTCTCCTATTAATCTCCCGCACAATCAATACAAGAGCACAAAACACCCCAAAGAGCCCCCAATCTATAATCTAGTTTATAGATTTGAGCACACAAGAAAAACATATATTGTAAAAAGAAAAATTCGTCTTTGATATAGATGGAACGCAAACAGAAGAGAGCGGAATATGTAAAGGAAAGAAGAAAACAGAAATATACATGCGTATGTGGTAAAGTAATAGGGATGTATGGAAAATATCAACATGAAAAATCAGACTTTCATAGAGACTACTTCGCAGAGAAAGAAGAGGTTATGATAGGAGGACATAAAGTTATTCGTATAATTCGTAGAAGCGATGACATGGAAAGATATTATAAAAATCACTCGTGATTTGTTATAATAATGTTATAAAAATAAAATGTAAAACCATTTAAAGAAATAAATATTATTACTTATATAATATGTCTTCTATAATGATACAAGCGGACAAGGAATTGAAAGAACTATACAACTCACATTTTCCAGAAGCATTAGCGGGCGATAGAAGGATTAAGAAATACACTAGAAGAGAAACGCTTCAACGATATAGCAAAGCCTTTAAGTTTTGGGATGAACAGAAAAATAAAGCATTAGAGGCTCCAACAATGTTGAATATCCACAAATGGCAAATTTGTGAAGAAGCAATCGCGCAACTTAAATTAAGGGTGATGATTGTATTAAATAATAATTTAATTTAAAATGTAAAACCATTTAAACAAATAAATTATATTACTTATAATATAGATATGGGGAGACACAAGAAATATCTCACACCTGAGGACAAACGAAAGGCTAACTCCGAAAAGGCGCTCGCATATTACAAAAAAAATAAGGATGAAATTAATCAAAAGAGGAAGGAGCAATTAAAAGAACGAAGCAGAAAACTTAAGGAATATGAAGAAATGAAGGCGAGAGGAGCATAAAAAAACAAAAAACGAAAAATTATTTTTTTGAATGAATTTCATGTTAAAGGTAAGACAATCTTATATATATAAAAAGGTAAAACAATTTAATCTATTTTCATTATTTTTATATCCTCACTAATATAAAAGTAAAGTATGCCACCACCATTACCGCCCAGACCAACGAAGGAAAATGTAGAACTAGCGAAGGTAAGGGCGAATTTGAAGAAAACTACAACAAGAGAAAACAAAAGGGAATTTAAAGTAGTAGAGTTAAAATCTAGGCGAGACAATAGATTAAACTCTCTTACATACGAGAAGCAAGGATTAGACATAAACTTTTATGATACTGACGCATTAGAGCGAGAAGTTCTACTTCCTATACTATTAGATGCTAAAAGAAATGGGATGACAGGAAATGCTGATGTTCATATTACTATAACTTACATAAGTGACCACGAAGAATTAAATAGATATTATAAAAAGAAAACATTTAATTCTTTTCAAATAAAAAACTACGATGATTTTATTGAAATGTTGAATGAGTTCAACATAAGCAATATTGAAGCGTCTGGACTAGGTTATGACAGGATTATTGAATACGCTAAGGTAGTAGTAGTTCAAGAAAACGGAGGCGGTTGTTATGAAGGAAAAAACAAATGTAAAAAAACAATATCGGATGAAAATATATTGATATCTCCCGCTAGCAAAAATAATAATTGTTTATTCTTTCTCTGTAAAGACATTCTTAATATGCCACTCATTAACAGAAAAAGATGTAATGATATTAGAGAACAATTCAATCTTTCTAATGATTGCCCTATACCATTTTCTACCGCCGTAAAAATCCTTAATACTTTGATAAAGGAAGGGAAGACATACGAAATAACAAATGCCTTAACAAGAGAAACTATAAGCACGAATAACATTGGAGAAGAAGAAGCGGATATTATGATTTACTTAGAGAACAACCATTATTTTGGATTAACTAAAAGATATAAACAAAAATGTGAAAATGTTTAAGGAAATATGTCAAAAAACACACTTGTAATCCAAAAATGATAAATTATGCGAATAGAAAAATTTTGAAGAACGGACGAAGACATTTGATAACCAAATTTGATAAGGATAAAATTAATAACAAAGATGAAGTTATTCATTACGACCTAGAAACTTTTAGAAATAACACTCTCGCTGACGGCTTTGATATTCACGACTGCTATATAGTCGGATATACTCAAGGGGCGGAAGGATTTAAATATTTCGCTGGTGTTGATTGTATTTCTAAATTTCTTGACTTTGTCTTGGAGAGAGGACAAAAATTAACAATAGAATGGGGTAATAGAATGCTTCATAATCCAGTGAAGAAAGTAGCAGGAGTAAGAAAGAAGAGAAATAAAGATGAAGAACCACCCATTTTATATGTGAATGGGTTTAACGGCGCGAACTTTGACCACTACTTCATTAAATAGGAATTAATAAGAAGAGGTATCAGACCAAAATCACATATGATTAATAACGGCTCAATAATCTCTTTACAATTTGAAAATATCAAAATGTGGGATATGTGTAAGCATACTCAGGGGACATTAAAAGAAAACTTAGAAAATATGAAATGTAAAACTCTTAAAGGAGATTTTGACCACGACAAGGCGACTACTTGGGAAACAATGAGTGAAGAATTAAGAAATAAGTGTCTTGAATATTTGAAGTGCGATGTTATGGGGTTAAAAGAGTTATATGACAAAATAAACACAGAGATATTTGAAAAACACTCAGTGAATTTAACTTCATACATTTCAACTTCAAGCCTTGCTTTCAATATCTGGAAGAAAATGATTGATGGTAAGCACGATGTAAGACTCCCAACTATTGAACAAGAGAAGGCGTTTAGAAAAGCGGTTATCGGAGCAAGAACATATCCAAGCAAAAAAAGATTTATTTCAAAACAATACAAGGACTACTTAGCAGGGTAAATCACATTTGACGAATTAACCGATTATTTAGTTGATGCGGATGTCGTATCTTTATACCCAACAGCGATGCTTAATTTATTTATGGTTGGAGAAATTAAACTGGCTATCGCACCATTTGATTATAACAATCTTCCTATCGGTATTTACAATGTTGATTATATCTCACCAAAAGACATTCTACATTCAAGAATAGGACAGAGAAATAAAATGGGCTCATTAAAGTGGAATTTAGCCGATATGAAAGACCAATGGCTTACAAGCGTTGATATTGAAGATATGATTAAGGAAGGCTACGATATAACAATTCATAAAGGATACTATACGGAGGAGGCTGAACCAGTATTCAAAGAATATATATTAGAAATGTTTAAGGCGAAAGAAAATAGCGAAAAAGGCACACCGCAATATTTATTTACCAAACTATTTATGAATTCGTTATACGGAAAGATGATACAACGACCTATCCCAACTAAAGCAGAATATATTAAATCAAATGAGGAGTATTGGAAATTTTGGACGAAAAATTATATATCTGATGTGGTTGAATTCAAAGATAAAGACGGAAACAAACTTTGGCACGTATCTGGAATTCCTAGAAAGGAAGAAATAATTGAAGGTAGCATAACTAAACCTTCTCACTACGGGGCTTTCATTCTAGCATATAGCAGGCGAATTATGTATAACTACATAAAAGAGGCTAATCCAAATAAAGAAATAGAGGCTGATTTCTATTACACCGATACCGATAGTCTAGTGTTGCATGTTAGGTTTGCCAAACTAATCAAAAGACTTGGTGATAAATCTCTTGGCGGTATAACAGATGACTTAGGAGATTGCTGTAAGATAATAAGAGGAATATGGATTGCTCCTAAATTGTATATGTTAGAATTTACAACGAATGAAGCCTTTCTCCCTTACCTTACTAAGAATGACTTGAAACATAAAGACAAAGGTGTTCATATAATTGAATGCTACGAAAACGAAGGAGTAAAAAAGAGATACTACCACCTTAGAGGTAAGGGGTTGAATTCAAAGGGGTTAAATCCAGAAGTATATGAAAAGATGGATTTAGGCGAAAGTATTGAAAATATTAGAGATTTTCAAATGAAGAAAATTCATTTATCACGAAATAGCAAACAGCAAAACATTAACCATTTCAGCATAGTTCATACTACAAACATAAAAAAGAAAGTTAATGATAATAAATGGTGTGGGCGCGAGTTTATCAACGAAAATGATAGTATTCCTTACGGATATCAAACGAGTATGAAATGAATGAAAGTGTAGTTGATAAATATTAATTAATTAATTTTTTATTTTTTATATCCTATAGTATATACTAATGTCTCTCAAGTCTCTCGCGGAAAAATTTGAAAAACTTTCTATTAACAATAAAACATTTACTTTGGACGATATCAAGCAAGTCATTGATGGTCATGTAAATGAATATAAATCTGAAAGTAAAAAACTTCAAGAACAAGGATTGCTACCTATTGGAAAATATAAGGGGAAGTCTGTTGCCGATGTCGCTGTATTTGATAAGCAATACTTGATATGGTTGAACAAGCAACCGATGATGGTAAATTATCCAGAACTCAAAGCAGAAATTGCTAAATATATTCTATAAATCACCCTACATTCTCCTTTAAATTTATCTCTTTTTTTATTATTCTCAATATCGCTTTTTCTCTATGAAAGTTATTAAATCGCGTATAGTGTGGTTCCTTTAGAATTTCTCTAAAGTCTTCTCTTTCTTCTATTTCTACATCGCGATAGTTTAATTCATTCTCTTCTAAATATCGGTCTGTAATTTCTTTAAACTTTATTTTTTCAAAGTGATGGTCAAATGAACGTTTTTCTATCGTGTATTTCTTTTGTTATTTCACATATATATTTTGGCTCAATGAAAATATCTATTGCCGTTCTATTTAAATATTCTTCTATTTGATTTTTTATTGTATTTCTACACGATTCATTAAATTTTTTCTTTATGTATCTCGTCATTTGTTTTTCTTTATTTAGCCCAATGTAATTAATACAATTATACCACGAAAATGCTTTTTCTCCTATACGAAAGTGCTTACTACCATATCCATTATTTTCAACATCAATTTCGCAATTTATCAAATGTTCAAATTTTGTCTTATAATCAGGATGATTAACTATAATACCCTTGATAAAATTACTATCATTTTCATTTAACTTCTCGTTGTGATTATATTTGCTGACGATATTTCTTATATGTGCTATTATTTCTTTCTTTGTTTTAAACATTACCCCGCTTAGTATATACAACATACTATATACTCTAAAATGAAATTAATAAAAAATAATATTGATAGTATATGATGACAGACTTGAGCACCAAGCAAGACTACTTGAATTAAATTCAAAAATGGAATCTTGACAGCGAAATTAAAAAGCCATCAATTAAATGGACTAAGCCTGATATTATTTCTTTCTATGAGAAATATAAGCCAAATGTTGATTTCAAACAAAATCAACATTACGATGACAATGTGAAAGTAGTTATCCCATTGGAGGCGACACTACAAAAAATAATGGGAACCAACAATACATTCTACAGCAAATGCTACAGAATATACAGAAGAAGGATGTATATTAAGGAAAGCGAGTGAAGGTGAAGAGATAGCCACTATGTGAGCGATGTTATTCGTATTGTAAAAGAAAGATATCAAAAAAAAAAATATCAAATCACTCACACATGCTTTTTTGCTTCATTGGTCTTCTATAAAGCTCGCGATTACATTAATATTACCATTTCCACCTGCCGACACAGCCTTTTGTGTGAATGTCAAAACATCGTTCGGGGTTAATGGAATATCGTAGGTTCTGAGATTAATTTGTTGAGTTGAGGTCGCATTAACATAAATCTTAAAAATTGTTGTTCCGTTGGCGATAGCAGTTGCTTTTGTGTCTGTATCTACAATTGAAGTTTTAGCATCAACATCAACAAAACCCGCCCCTGTCAGTGTTCCGTTCAATACCATTCTGACGACATTAGCCTTAGTATCTTCATTTGTAATACTTATCAAAGATGGAAAGACATTTGAATTGTTGGTTAGGCTATTATTGTATAGTGCTTTATTCCTGATACTCAAAATGGGGCTTTCAGTTATATTACCTGCTTCACTCCCTTCCGCCGTATTTGTAATACTTGTATTAATAGTGTTGGTGCCTTCAATAAACAAACTACAACCGGCGGTCTTCAGTCTTTGTATTCCAACTCCCGCATTATTGTGAACAATTCGTGCTACAAATGGTAATGTAGTATTCCGCAGACTGACACCCGTGTTGGCATTCGCATACCTAATTGTATGGACTAACTGAAATTCGCCTGTCTTTGGATTTTCAATAGAAAACTTAATAGCACCAAAACCTAAGTATTGAAATTGAATTTGAAATACATTTCCCTTTGTCCAGTCTAATACAGGCATATCTCCTGTTCCGTCGCACGGGTCATCCCAATACACTTGATAAAATGCGTTTGGGGTTCCTCCTATACCATGTAGAATACTCATTCCTTCATCTCTAGTTTTGTAAAAGTAGAAACCATTAGATAAATCGTTATCTCCGATACCTATCCACGAATAATAATCTTCGGTTTCGTCTGTTGCCCATAAAGCAGTGAAGCGGGCTACAACACCCATACCAGTGCGATATTTTATTTTTCTTTTGCTTACCATACTAGCATCAGCGGTAGCATTAGCAGTCGTTTTTAATTCCGCCATATTATTCAGAAATGAAACGGACGCCTTTGTTTCTGTTAATGTCCATATCCGTGTATTAATGGTATATGGAAAGATTTCCTGTAATACTGGTGTTAAGGAACTGGTTAGGGTTTCACCAAAAGCGGTCTTCATATGATTAGTTTCAACGTGTCCATCATATCCAACACTGACATTTATAAATTTGCCGTCAGGATTTTCTGCGATCAAGTTTCTCTGGTGAGACATTGATATTTTATAATTGCGCTCACAATCTCAAACTTGTTTGAGATATCCCACTTATTATAAAACATCGTTTTTTATTTTGAAAAAAATAATGAATCTATTAATGTTTCACGATGTTTATGATATTTTAGAATTGCGCTTCTATCTTGCTAATCGCAAGATTTCTCGGTTATTCTAAAACATCGATGTTTATCAACAAACGGGAGTTGCGACAGCAACGAGAGTGAAGTTGATAAATATCAACTGATTGTAATCATATTTGCCTTAACCTGTATCTCCCGCTGAGTAATGGCCACGGTGTAATGGTTGTAGGCGGCATTCGCGGTGGTCGCAATAAACTCCCATCGTCGCTCAGTATCAAGACTTAAACCGCTGATTTCATTTTGGTCTTTGCTCCATAGCGGGCGGGTATTATCCCAAGCATCAACCCAGAACCAATTGTATTTATACACATCGTTATTCAACAAGGCCGAACCCTCAACCTTTGGCTTCAAATACATATAGTCTTCTTCGCTCGCAGTGTCAATGTTGAATTCTTGCTGGCGGGAACCATCCAGAGTAGTGTAAAAATTGACAACCTTAGTAGCGCCACGATTATCGTTGTCATAGGCTGTGTTCTTTCTTTCTTCTGTGTTAAAAACAGAGTGATAAATCTTCTTCAAACGGCGACCGTGGCCTCTGTCAAATCGCATAATAATGTTTTGGCTCGTGCTTGCTTGTGTAGTATTCTTATAAACATAGGGATAATCAATATTGAAGTGCATGCCTTCGGGGCTAGCAATCTTCTGCTGGATTGATTGAATGACATCAGGGTTCGTTTCAACCGCAAGAAACAAGGCAAGATTGGTGACATCAGCAGATACAGCCATAGGCATGGTAGCATTTGCTGCGGCAAGATAAGCAGTGCTAATACAAGTAGCCGCACCATTCGTCACCGTATAACCGGTTCTGTCAGTAGCACCCCACACAATCCGCATAGTCAAAATTTCTGGAAACATAATAGTCTTATCAAGTGCGAAAATAGTATTGAGAATCAAACCCAAAGGAATTTTAACATTTATGGCCAAAGTGGCATTCGCTCCACTTCCCACAAGATACTTCGCCTCGTTGTAATTAACATTTACGGCCGACAAAGCTCCAACTCCAGTCGTCAAAGCAGCATCATCGTGACGACGAGCAGAAATCACGGGGCTCTCGCAATAGACCCTGAGTTGCGGCAGCAACATCGTTATTACCATCAGCGGCCGCACGAAAGGCTGTTCTAGTTCCTTCAACAGCACTGATATTAATCAAGCCGTTAGCATTACACTTTTGGAGCATACAGCCATAGCCACTAGCATCACCGTGGTTAGGAAGGTCTAGGAAATCCTTCAAACTCATTTCTGGTTTCCACAGCATCTTAGTTACCATTCTGAGATGGTTAAGGTCGCACAGATAAACACCGCTACGGGTCTGAAGTTGTATCTGGCTAATTTGTGAAAGGCAGTCCATAAAAATTCTAGTATAAGTGTTGGCACCAGCCGCTCTCATAGTATAAGTAAAACTCAAATAAGACCTAGCGAGATTAAAAGGTCGGCTAATAAGGTCAAACTTTGTTCTTGTCCGCCAGCAGTGGTGACTTCAAATGTTCCAGAACCCTCACGAGGGGCGAGTTTATTTAAACGATAAGAAGCACTGATGTAGTCAGTCTTACTGAAGTCTAATTCTCCGCCGTGTTGAGTTGGCATTTTTGTTTTTGATTTTTAGGCAGTTGAGATTAACTAATTCACCAGAATATATTTATAGAAAAAAAAAATTCCAAAATAATTATTTATCTCTGTTTCAAAAGATTGAAGAATGATGTAAATAAATTAAAATAATTCGTTTCCCTGTAAATCAACAATGTCATAACAATACCTAACCCATTAAGATTTATAGCCTGATCGTTTTCGTCTGTAAGATAAAACCTATATACATTATTTAAACTAGTTGATAATTTCTTACCATACTCCGACCCACTTCCGTCGTATATAACGGCTCCAAATGGAATTTCATTCGCCGTGTATATTTCTTGTAGCATGTGATTATCTCCTTCACCAACTAAGTCCGATTGAAAGTATAAAGTCTGTTCACCAGTTAGAATAATTACATTTGGCGATTTAATACAATCAGTAGCGAAGAAATGTGTTGAATTTCTATCAAAACCCATAACCTCGTGAATACGGGTATCATCATCAAATATAAAACGCGGTTGAATACCTCCGTTATTTGAAACACTGAATGTTAATTTACCATCCTCTGGTTCTATGTTGGTATTATTACTGGATGCAACATAAGTATAATTATTTGGACTGTCTGCAGTTAGCACCTCCGACAACTTTTTTTTAGATTGTTCATTGTGTAGTTTCCCTCAGGTATCGTAATTAAAGCCTCATACCCGTCTTCGCTAAGAGTAAAAGTATTATATGATGAAGCCACAGAGTAATACGACTTAGGCACATAGATATGAAGTATTTTACAATGTGTTGGATTGTCTAGCCCCTTCAAATTGACTTCGTGAGTGAAGTCGCTGTCTGTGCCAGTTATCCTATTTTTACTATTTATGTAATAGATACCCGAACTTCTCCCTCCCTTATAGTCCATGATATTCGTAAAGCCACACTCTCGTTGCTACCGCAACTCTCGTGTGTTTTACAAATATCGCTTTTTCTTTTTTATAAAAATATTATTCTTTTATGAGCAAGCGAAAATGAGCGTAGCGAATGAAAGCGATGCTCATAAAAAGGTGTCAAATCCATACCCATTCTGTGCTTTTAACTTTTCCGCTTGTTCTTCTTTTATGTCTGTATATCCACTAGCAAACTTAAACCTGTTGCCTTTCGCTCGCTCCATTAAAAATCTCATATTATGCCAACCGCACGTGTCTGAGGTGTTTGATTGTTGTTTTACTTGATTAACCTTCATTAATAAATAACTATCGGGGTGGCTTTTGTCTATTAGTTGTTTCATTTGTTGTTGAAAGTCTTCCGTTGGTTGGTAAAGCGCTAAAGGGTCATAGACTTCAACACTCCTGTCTTTATCTAGACTTATCCATACTGCGATCCAATGAGACCCCGCTTGTTTGTGATTGTCCAAATTCATGATAAATCCGTATCGTTTTCTGCTTCCTGGCTTCAACTTGTAAATTTCATCACTGGCTATTGGTCCGAGATACCATCCATATTTTTTCATTATATCATCTATTTCATTAGTCATTAAACCGCGACCCTCTCCTTGTAAGGGGACTTGCTCTTGCTGTTGCTCGTCCGTCTGTGGTTGCTCTGGCGTCTCCGCGACGCTCGGGGGTATGGCTGTCTCCGCGACGCTCGGGGGTATGGTTGTCTCCGCGACGCTCGGGGGTATGGTTGTCTCCGCGACGCTCGGGGGTAGCGGTTGGGGCAGTCCCTCGTCAATATTCAAATCATTTGAAACTTGTTTATCTACGTTTGGGTCTATAGTCATTTTGTTCGTTAGAGTATTTACAAAATCATGTTTGTTCGTTGTGTGTTTCCAATCTTTGCGGGTTAAATATTTTTTAATTATTTTTATTGAAAATACCTTATCAATTAATTCTTCTAATGTCTTCGCTCCACTACCTTTTTGTTTATAATCTCCAATATTTTGGAAATACCCCATGAACTCTTCATATCTAGCATAATCCGCTACTTTTCTTTTTACGGTTTCCTTTTCATTTCCAGCATCAATATTAAACCTTTTAGTCATGTCAATAATCCACTTTGAAGTGTCTTTGTGGTTTAATTTTTTATGTCCATCACTATCTAGTCTCTTTTTAAAGCCTGTGCTAACTCTTTTATAGTAATGTTTGGGTGATACGTTTTTGAAAATGCTGAGATTAAAAATTGATTAATTTGTAAATGTTCAAAATGCTTACCCTTTTCTTCTGCTTTCTTTTCTTCCTTTTCAAGTTTTTCTTTATATTATTCTGCTAACTTTTTCTGTTCCTCTAAAGATGTCGCTGTGGCTATAGCCATCTGAATATCCTGGCTGGCTTTTTGTAAGTCTTTACGACTCATCTTTTTTATGAACTTATCTGTATATCCTGCTAATTTCAGTGTTTCAATATCTTTCTGCTTTTGCTTTTTTTCTTCCTCATATTGCTCTTTCGTTTTCAATGGTGCTTCATCTCCTAAATTAGGTAATGGACGTGCTTGTGGTGGTGCTCCTAATGGCGGTGCTTGTTGTGGTGCTCCTAATGGCGGTGCTTGTGGCTGTCCATGTTGTGGTGGCATAATATATTGATATTGTGGTGGCGGTGGTAATGCTTGTATCCTATTTTTTCTGTCTTCTTCATATTTTACATCTTCTATGAGTTTTTGCTCCCTTCTTAGTTCTCTGGCATTTTGTTCTTGCCGTTCATTAATATCCGCTAGTTCTCTTTTATGTTCCCTATCCATTATATCTTGTCTTTCCTTAGCATCAGCTACGTCTTTTCGTTCTAGCCTTTTCTTTTCATCTTCTATTTCATCCCTTTTCTTCTTTTCCTTTGCTTCCTCATCATGTATTAACTCATATTTCTTTTGTAAGTTGCTTTGTATCTGGTTTCGGTTCTCATGTTCAAGACGATTGAAATCAGATTTGATTATTTTTTCCCTTGGTTTGCGACTAACCATTTGCGACTTTGGCTTATTACCAATATATTTCATAAAAAGTTTAACGATTTGTAATGTGCTTAAATCATTTGTTTTCTTACCAAAATTAAGATAATATTTTTTACCCTTCTGGATAATATAAGGCCTTCCGCTCTTATTTCTATAAACCCGCGGGGTCTTACCTTAGCCTTTGATATTTTAGAATTGCGTGATATTTTAGAATTGCGCTTCATGCTTCGCATTATCGCTTATTCTAAAACATCTATTTTTCTTTATTAAAAAAATTAATCTGGAACGATGTTTGTAAAACACA
This sequence comes from Paulinella micropora, assembly GCA_019918135.1. NCBI lineage: Eukaryota > Cercozoa > Imbricatea > Euglyphida > Paulinellidae > Paulinella > Paulinella micropora. The sequence goes on from WBZZ01000834.1 coordinate 30,920, forward strand.
CGAAAATGAGTGAAACGAATGAGAGTGTGGATTTACAAATATCATTAGCGAAACTTTACAGCACCTCCTCGTTGCTTACCATATCAGAGTTTTGATGCTGTAGCACTAACACTACCTGCGTAAGGCACCCCAATGCTACTCAATGCCCCCACAGTTCTAGAGATTACCTTATTATCGCGAAGAAATTTATTAACAGCCAAGGCTGTTTTTCCTACCTTAGCCCAGTTAATCTTTCCTCCCTTTTGACCACATCCCTTCTTCTTAGTTTTCTTTTTTCCTCCCTTCTGTGGCATTGATGGATTGTATCCGATTTTATATCCTGATGGTTGTGAAATTATCACTGGTGATACTGGCATATATAATACAGAAAAATAATTAATTAAATTTTTTTATTTTAATCTGTAAGCAAAGTTTTTGCGGAGTTCATCATCAACACTTGAAACATAAAGAAAATTAAATCGTTCCTTTGTTGCTTCGTGATACTTTTGAAGAAAGTAATGAAAATCAAAAGATAAGTCTAAATGTTTATACACGAGTTCCATTTTGTCCTGAGACTGGCCTGGAAAGATTAACAAATAATCTAACTGCTTAATGGCTTCTGGTCGTAGGTCGTTCAAATACTGACTTGACATAATCACCTTTGATTTATAGTGTCTGTTCTTTTTTAACAAATCACTTACGGACTTGTCTCTTAATCCACTTCCTAAATCGTCCAAAACAAAAACAACCTCTGGAGAAATATACTTACTTGGTCTCGCCTCCGCGGCGCTCTGTTTCTTTTTTTCTTCTTTTCCAAAGTATAAAAATTTTGGTTTCTCTATTTCTTCTTCATCTTTGATTTCTCCTTCGTGTTGCTCGTCCTGTCTGTTCAGTTTGTCAAGTTCATAATCAATGACACTATCTCCGACACGTCGGAGATTACCATCTGATTAAGAAAGGTATATATTGCCATTGGGTTGCCTCTGTTCTTAAAGTGCTTTACCATTGCTTTATAAATGTAGTCCTTGTGAATTGTTGAAGCAATAATGACAATACGGGTTTTTCTGTCTGTCGTCCGTTTCAGTATTTCAAAGAGTGCTGTCGTTTTCCCGCTCTTCTTACGGGCGAGTAGAAATATGTTGGCATACGGCTCGTTGAATAATTTATAACCTTTTGTTTTACTGGTCTAACCTTTACGTTATTCAACTTCTCCATCTTATATTCTAAGCAGGAAATTCCAAACACACAACAATTCGTCCCGCTAAATTTCCTGTATCAATATTTCCGCTGTCAGTTTCAAGGACTTTAAATGTATATTGTCCGTCTGTCCATCCAACGACACCTAAATTATAACTAAAGTTTGAAATGTTTGCTGTGCTGCTGTCCGCAAATGTTCCAATAATTCCAATTCTGTCCATATAAAGAATTCTGGTTTTGGTTTCGGTCTGGTCGTTCATATAGTGGATAAATTTTACATTCATTTTGGTGGGTGTGAATGACATTGGAATATTTTTATTAAATGTTTTGCTTCCAACAAAATCATTGCTTAGAAAAATAATCTTTTGGTATTTGAACTCACTCATCATTTTTTTTGTATAATATAAAAAAATGATTTTAATATTCTTGTTTATGATATCTCCAACTTGTTGGAGATTTGTGCTAGGTCGGACTGCCTGCGACTTTTACTCGCGGGTAAGCGAAAAAAAGAATGAGAGTTGTGCTTATTGTATAAAGCAAGGAATAGAAACTAAATTTAAATGTGTGTATAAGCCTATGAGTGATTGGTGTGTTAGTTTTGATGATGCGGTTCCTTTAATCTGCTCAAATGATGCTATGTGGTATATGACACATACCTATGAATGTTCATTTCTTACTTGAAGAAGGCGACGGAAGGCAGATACCGATAAGTAAGGTCAAAATACCGACGTAAGTGTTAGCAACCTCACAAGGCAAGTTCTTTTCAGATAGCCTCACGATACAAAGTGTTATAATGGCAATAATGATACCCATTTGAAATAAGTATTTAATAAGTCGGCTGTCTGTCGGTCTGTTTTTTATACAACAACAATTCCAGTTATCTTCCAATTCGTGCTCTATTTTTTTCCTCATTCTTCAGTGAAAGGTCTAAAAATCTATTTTTCAACTCTGGTGTTAGTTCGCCGTCTATTTCAATGACTGGTGGTGGGGGGTGTAATCTAGGAGGCATTAGTAGGAAATACGACTGCTCGGATTTCTGCTAATTGATTTGCTTGGTCTTGTAGTATATTAAGTAAAAGTTTATTTTCTTTTTCTAAATTAACTATCTTTTCTGATAATTGTTGAACCGCTTTAATTAACGGGGCGATAAACTCAGAATAACCTATACCATAACTGACATCACCACTATCAACACATTTAACATCTTCTGGATTAACACTCACACCTTTCAATTCGCATTCTTTTCTTTGCTTTGGACACGGAACCATAATTGTTTCTTTTATAAAACCACCAAAATCTAGCATATCCATTTCTGTTAGTATTTCTTCTAATTCCTGTGCTATTAAGCCAGTCCTACATTTTTTTTATCATCAATCATGCGATAGCAGACTGGATTTAACTTATTAATAAAATCTAAGCCTAAGCATTCCTTTATATCTTCTTTTTTTCGTCTATCTGAATATACGATAGGACTAGCCAATACCCATAATTGCCCATCGCTCGCTCTTAATGATATTAAAGCAGTATTTAAATTATTCTCCCATATGAACCCACTCGTTGAAGAATTATTAACTCTAAATCTAATAGCATAAGAAGTTAATCCTCCGCCTCCTCCTGCTGGTGCTGTTCCTCCACTTAATGATTTATTATTCCCAGACTGAGACATATAAATCCCCCAGTTTGAATCAGTAGCATCCCATACAAATATTCCTCTCGCATTCGTCCCGTCTGTTTGTCCTTGAATTGCTATTTTTGCCCCATTAGTTGATGCTAATGCCGATGATAGTGTGCCTGTGTATGTAATTCCCGCATTTGCCGTTATTAATCCACTCGCAGTTAATGTTGTTGTTGATATACCAGCATTTGCCGTTATTAATCCACTCGCAGTTGCCGTTGTTGTTGATATACCCGCATTTGCCGCTATCGCTCCACTCGCTGTTATTGCCTTCGTTGTTAATAAGCCCGATGTGTCAAGTTCCAGAGCGAGAGACCAAGAAACAGAACCCCCACACTTTTCCCGCTATCATACAAAAATCTAAGTTTATTATTCCATTTACTAGTTAGAAAATTAGAACTCGCATAACTTGATTTCCATCCGCCAGCATCTAAATACGCATCAAAGGTGATATTTATGTTATTATGACTTAAATTAGTTAGTTGAAAAGTAGGATAAATATCTTCCGTTGTAATAACCTGCATATGTGCTCCAGTAGTATTATTGTTATAAGTCCCATACAATTCTAAGCCTCCTGTTGTTCCTATTCCTTTCGTTGTATTGCCTATGATTATTGTCATACCGGATGCCGTTGTTATTTTGTCGCTCGTTGTTAATGTTGTCGTAGTCATGCCAGCAGTTGCAGTTAATGTAGTTCCCGTTATTGTTCCGCCATTTGTTATGTTGTTTGAGTTCATATCCAAAGCACCATAAAACCGCATACCCCCAGCATTGTTAAAACGGACAATGTCAGACGAAGCACTTTTATTGTCCAAAAGTTTTGAAATATAAAGTCCCGCCCCTTTTGCATCAAATGCTACATTCGTAAATACATACCCTCGTTGGTTCGCGGTTCCACTTGTAGCAGTATTTAGAGTAAATAAGAAATATTGATAATCACCTGATGTCTGTGAAAAGAATATATCTCCTCCATTTTGGTTTAATATCCTCGCCCCATAAAATGTTATATTTCCGCCATTAGTGATAGTTTGATTATTAAAATCAGCATTGTTCGTTAAAGTTAGATATTTTATCGTAGTGCTCGCCCCATTAAATGTTTTACTTCCTGTTATGGTTTGGTCTGTTGTTAGTTTCACACAATTGTCATCCAGATATTGTCTATTTACCGCTTCATTCGCATTTTGTGGTGCTCCTATATTAATAATCCGACTGCTATTACAATCTAAGCCAGTAGCATTAAACCACGAAACAATCGTCCCGTCAATAATAAAACTTATTTTTTTCGCAGAAATTTCAAAGTTGTCCGCTCGCTTGTGCGAATATGTTTGTGTCTATCAAATTATATAAACTGGTTTGGTGCGGATTAGAAGTATTAGAGCGGTGTTGAGTTGAGGCTTTGACTTCGTCGTTGTCCCTTACTCGTTGCTCTGTATAGTATAAATTGTTTCCTTCTTTGATGTCGGTTGTTGATTTGCTGGATAACCTTGTATCAAATCGGCCGTCAGTGTAATAAAGATTTACGGGGTCAGCATCTTCTGGCACTCTGTCTGTGTTTAAGCCCACTATGTTGGTATTGGTTAAGTCTAAGTTAAGTATATTTAGACTATCAACTGCCAACTCATTAAGGCCTAGTAATGATTTGTACTGACTACCCATTGGTATATATTAAATAAATATTTAATTTGTAAATACTAAAAATATAAAAATCTTAGTATAGAATGCAGTCCCCCGAAGCAAGCCGTAAGAATTGGGGTAATGCTGTGGAAGGAATAAAAGCGAAAGCGAAACAACGAAAGATGAAGCATGCTAAAAATGTTTTGGCGCAATACCGAAACGCGGTTAAAAGCGAAAATGAAGATATGGAGAGAAAAATAGCGGAGATAGAAAAGAAGAATTTAGCAACCGATATCATTAATGAGAAGGAGCAAGATGACACACCTGAGCAGAGTGAGAGTGAGGATGAGGTTGATTTCACTGATATCATTGCCGAAAAGATGGCGAAAATGAAAATCAAAAGAGCGAAAGCGGAAACTAAGAGAGCGAAGAAGAGTAAGAAGCCAGAGCCCGAGAGTGAAGAAAGTGAAAGCGAAAGCGAGAGTAGTGAGGAAGAAGAACAGAAACCTAAGAAAGGAAAAGGAAAAAAGTCTAGCAGTGTGAGCGTAAAAGTATATAATCAATCTTCAGCTGCTAAGAAAGAAAAAAGTGATATTGAAAAATGTTTCTTGAAATTCTAGATATATAGATGAGTGAGGAAAATCATCAACTTGACCATAAACATACAATTATTAATACACAGAATGCTAATAGTCAATTAGAGGACACACCTACGGGGGAAGTAGTTAAGACAAAGAAGAAGCACTTGAAATTCACCACCAGAAAAAGAACCCTAAAATATGGAATACCATATGGGTTGATAAACCATTAGACTAAGTTTTTCTTGACTTAGCGGATATGAGTAAGATAAAGGACAAGAAAGGCAATAAGTGCTATGCTTGGATGCTTGTTTGGATTGATTGTCATAGTCGATATTAAATAATCATTCCACTAAAAAATAAAACAGCAAAAGAAGTTTATTATGCTTTGAAATCAATCAAATATAAACCTAAATCAATTACTACTGACAGCGTGGGAGAATATAAAGGAGCAACTCGTGAATATTTTATTGAAAATGGAATTAAACATGATGTCGTTGAAGTTAGCGACCATAGAGCGCTCGCGGTTGTTGATAGAGTGATAAGGAGTATTAGGAGATGGCTTGACCTTTTATTTGAAACCAATCGTAATTTTGATTGGGTTAGTTATATTCAAGACTTAGTAGATGCTTATAATAATAAACTTCATAGAGCAATTCAGGCAAAACCAGCGGATGTATTTTTGGGAGAGACAAAAATAAACAAGCGATAACACGTGATAATTTAATAGACGAATACAATGTTAGCGATAGTGTGAGAAAAGAAAACAAAAGAAATATTTTTTTCCAAAGGCGGTAAGACTTTCAGCAAAATTATTTACAAAGTCAAGGGGCGAAAGGGGTTTAAAATCATATTCAATAACGATGAGTTAGTAAGTCCAAGAGATTTATTGAAGACTGATTTTGATAAACCAATGGACGAAGAAAAAGATATGAAGGAGCAAACCAAAGAAGTTTTTAAAGAAAAAAAGACAAAAGAATTATTAAAAAGAGAAGACATTCAGCCAGAGAATATCAGGACTTCAAAGAGAGAAAAAAAGGCAAAGGTAATATTAGATTTATAAGCAAAAAAAACAAAAAACTATTTGCCATGAGCAAACTTCCATCGGAATTGAACCCGCAACCTAAAATTTCAATGTTTACGTTGAACCCATTAGTTTACCCATAGCGAATATCTACCAGTGATACAAGAAAAAATGTATTTGAAGTGTCATTTATTACACCAAATTCTAGAAAATTCTATTTCCGTGAATATGTCTTTGCGACACCAAAACACGGCGGTGTCGCAGTGTCGCAGAGGTTGCGACAGAATTTCACTTTTTTTGTCGCAGTGTCGCAAAAAAAATGGACTTAATTCCAAGTAGAATCAAAACTAAATCTGATTGGTTGGAGGAATACGAAATTCGTAGAACCTGTAAGGATAGACTAAATAAGGATAAAATCGCTTGTGAAGAAATTTCTAAAGCGGATAAAGAAATTGCGCGTCTAGTTGAAAAGAAACAGCCAGACCTGATTAAGGTTGAGGCTATCAATGAGATG
>WBZZ01000834.1:45000-47500 GCA_019918135.1 Paulinella micropora
TGGTCCAGAAATAGACCGGTATGTTCAATGAAAATACTGGTGGCACCGACGGGAATCGAACTGGCGACAGGGCCAATAATAATAATAATAATAATAATAATAATAATAATAATAATAATAATAATAATAATAATAATGATGATGATGATAATAATAATAATAATAATAATAATAATAATAATAATAATAATAATAATAATAATAATAATAATAATAATAACGTCTGTGTGTAAGTGAGTATGCATGCAATCTACACACGGAATCAGAATTGTACTTGTCACAACCCCCCAAGCAGTTAACTTGCACATTCATGGCAAGGGAAAGAAAAGGAGAGGAAGCCACGTTCCAGCAAAACAGTGTGCAAATAAACAGAGAACATCATATATATTGCTAATGTATATCTAGTATATATCATTTCATGCATACATGCATTACCTACCTAATTATTTTAAACAAAATAAACTACATAAAACAAACAATCTGTACGCTACAATATGAGAGAGAGAGAGAGAGATAGTGAGAGAGAAAGAGAGAAAGAGAGAGAGAGAGAGAGAGAGAGAGAGAGAGAGAGAGAGAGAGAGAGAGAGAGAGAGAGAAAGTGAGTATGCCTGCAATCTACACACGGAATCAGAATTATATTTGTGACAACCCCCCAAGCAGTGAACTTGCCCATTCATGGTAAGGGAAGGAAAAGGAGAGGAAGCCACGTTCCAGCAAAAACAGTGTGCAAATAAACAGACAACATCATATATATTAGAGATGTTGAGAGAAAGAGAGAGAGAGAGAGAGAGAGTGTCTAGTGTGTGTGTGTGTCTGTGTGTGTGTGTGTCTGTGTGTGTGTGTGAGAGAGAGAGAGAGATCTAGAGAGAGATAGAGAGAGAGAGAGTATGCATGCAATCTACACACTGAATTAGAATTGTACTTGTGACAATCCCCAATCAGTTAACTTGCTCATGCAATTCGTGGTAAGGGAATGAAAAGGAGAGGAAGTCACGTTCCAGCAAAACAGTGTGCAAATAAACAGACAACACCATGTATATTAGAGATGTTGAGAGAAAGAGAGGGAAAGATAGAGAGAGAGAATATTGAGAGAGAATGTTGAGAGAGATTGAGAGAGAGAGAGAGATGGCCAGAGATTCAACTGAATAATTATGTTTGCACCTTTCCTTAATACACTCAACTGAATAACTAGGTTTCCACCTTTGATAAAGGTATAACGTATTAGTACTAGCTATACTTTTAATTTGACGTGGACGTTCCCTGATTATGAGTCGACGTCCAATTGAAAAATTGTACTGTCACTAAAATTGAAAAAGAAGAAGAAGAAGAAGAAGAAGAAGAAGAAGAAGAAGAAGAAGAAGAAGAAGAAGAAGAAGAAGAAGAAGAAGAAGAGTGCGTGAGTGCGGTGTGGTTAACGATGTGGTGTGGTTTTTTCATTTTTTTATTTTTTGTCGTTTGCAAATTTGGTCCAGCAGACTAGGATAGTAACAACTATCCTAGTCTGCTGGACCAAAATTTTTTTTGCTTTCTTTTGTCTTTTTTTTTTACAGTAAGCAAAGTTTAATGAGAAAGAGACGAAAGAAAAATGAAGAAGATCCTAATTCAAATGAATTCTGGTCCCAAAGAATTGACATTAGATCATAAGGAAATCTTGAACTAAGGTTCAACAGAAAGTTTTTTCCCATCACTTAGAATTTTAATCATTAGTGTGTTGAATTTGTAGTAAACTCAATAATAAACTGAAACAAAGAAGAAAGGAGAGCAAACAGATAGATGTAAAATATTTGTTAATCAACAAAAAAGCAATAGTAAATAAAACAAACGGATGCAAGCAAAAAAAATTTTCACCACTTAGAATTTTAATCATTAGTGAATTGAACTTGTAGAAAACTCAATAAATTGAAAAAAAAATTTTTTTTCCAACTTAGAATTTTAATCATTAGTGTGTTGAACTTGTAGTAAACTCAATAATAAAATTAGTCCTAGTAGAAAAGAGAGCAAACAGAGAAAAATTTAACATAATCAAAAAAATTATTTTTTTTCAAACTTAGAATTGTAATCATTAGTGTGTTGAACTTGTTGTAAACTCAATAATAAAATAAGTCCTAGTAGAAAAGAGAGCAAACAGAGAAAAAATAAGCTAATCAAAACAAAAGCAATAGTAAGAAAAAACAGACGCATGCAAACAATTTTAATCATAAGTGTGTTGAACTTGTAGAAAACTCAATAATAAAATGAGTCCTAGTAGAAAAGAGAGCAAACTGAGAAAAATATAGGCTAATTAAAACAAAAGCAATAGCAAAGGAAAAACAGACTCATGCAAACAAGCAAAGAGCACGAGGAGACATATGAGGAAAGGATGAAACATGTGAAGGCTCAAATAGTAGAAGATCAATATATCGCAGGTAAGAAGCTGGCAATATAAAATATTTTTTTTTGTCGACGTTGTTTGCAAATTTAGTCAAGCAGACCAGGATAGTAGCAACGTTAACTATCCTGA
>WBZZ01000834.1:52500-60985 GCA_019918135.1 Paulinella micropora
GGGCTTGCACCTCATCGATAAACTTAAACAGTGCCTCACGAGAGCTCGCAAACGTTGGGCAATGCAGCAGGAAGTGACGTAACGACTCGTTAACCTCAGTGCCACACAAGGCGAAACAGCTTGAGCAGTCCGGCGAGCATGAGCCAAATTTGGATCGGTAGAGGCGAAGGCGATTGTTGCAGCTCAACAATCGCCTTCTGATAAGGTTGTGACTTCCCCCCTCCAGCGCCCGCCAACGTGGGAAAGCAGAGCGGGAAGACATCTGGCTAAGCAGCACCCTAAGCCCATCAGAGGGCTTAGCCTGCCGCTCCCAGCCAGCTACTTCCTGCCGGACAGACCATTGCTTTACCACCTCGTTCCAGTTCGCCAGAGCGGCCCGCCAGTCCTTATCATCTACCGTGCCATCTTCGTTCACGACCCGCTTGAGCGCATCCAAGCCCTCCCGCAGCCTGTAATCTACTAAGATCAAATTGTCCGTATCTTCCTTCCATTTGCACCGACCCGTGTTGTAAAGCCTGCGTGTTAGCGCTGCTGCCCAGTAACTCGATGCGCCCTAGGAACCGAAGCCGGGCCGCCTTGGCAAGGATGCTAAAACTCGGCGTGCGGCCTAAACCCCTGATGATGCAGCCGCTTGTGCGCGTACCAACACCCAAGATGACCCGCAGGGGCGCTACCAACGCGCCCTCCAGCTTACTCAGCTTGTTGGCGCCCGGCAGATCCCAAAAAGCCGATGCGTAAAGCAACTTTGCGCAAACCATTTGCTGCCAATTCATCAGCCGAAGACGCGCTGGAACTTCGTGGGCAATCCAGAGGGGGTAGTAGGCAGCCGTTCCGCTACAGTGATTTCCGCCGCCCGCTTCGCTTGCGGTTTATCGGAGAGGGTGTCCGTGAGCAGAACTCCCAGGTATTTGTAGTGGTCGGGGACGTTGAGAATCTTGCCCGGAACCTCACGCATGGGGCCGACTTTTTTGACTTGGCGTGCCCGTATATCGGCATGACTTCCGTCTTGCCCGACTTCAGGTTGATTTCAAGCCGATAGTCCTCCACGAATGTCGCCACGACATTTACAATCTGTTGAAGCTCCGTGACACTATGCGCAATTACCGCAACGTCGTCGGCGTAAAGCAGGGTCCGTATGTCTTCGATGCGGTTGAGGTCCTCGATCTCCAACACTTTCGCGATTCGGACCGTTAGCTCATCCATGAACCACGAACAAAACGAAAGAACGGAGGCCAGCTTGTTGCCTAAGGCGCAGACGCTCCTTAAGGACAAAAATTTGGTCCCCCGTACTACGTTTTGGCCGGAACCCACCCTGCTCTGGGCGAAGCCTGCCCGGCTGATCGATGAAAGCCGTAAGCCTCGCCGCCATAAGGGACAGATACATCTTACCCAGACAGCTCAGAATCGCGATGTCTCTCCAATTTTCCTTATCGGTTGGGTCGCCTCCTTTCGGGATGTTGACGATAATCGCTTTGCCCCAGTCGCTGGGGGTGTATTCCCACGATTTCAACCAGTTGAAGAAGCGCACCAGAAAGCTCACAATCCGCGTGCCTCCGTACTTGAGCATCTCGTTCTTGATCTTATCCGGTGAGCACGCTTGTGATTCTGGAGATTTTCCTGGCAGAGCTCCACTTCCTTCTCGGTGTAAGCATAGTCCAGCGGGCCCGTCTCAGTCCGGATCTCCTCGGCTTGCGCCATGGCCTCGAATTGGTCGCGCAGGTTGTCGTTATACTGGAAGGTTTCGCGGGCCTTCCGCTCGGGCTCATCCGCGCTGCTTCCTCATCGGAACCGACTTCCTCTACACATGCATCCTCCAAAAACTGGTTTTCTTTGGGGACCACCATACGTCGGCGGTATTCTTCCCATTCTTGTAGTTTTTCCCGGAGTGTGCATGCCAGAGTGCCATCGGGCTTCCGAACAGGAGCAGAAGCTTTGGACCGCCGAACCCCGCCCAAACGCTTTGACAGCTTCCAGTACGTGGCCATGGTAGCGCTCCTGAAGTTGGCAGCGGTGTCATTCTGGACCCGCTTCCACGCTTGCTCCTTCTTCTCCTTGCATAACCTTCTGACCGCCTTCCTCGCTTCTTTATATCTTTGCCAGGCCTCTCGGTTGGCCACATTCCTTCGCCAGAGGCCGTATGCCTCTCTTCGTCGCGCAATCGCTTCCCTAAGACCCTCATCAAACCATGCATTAGTAAACCCTGGCCTAATCACCCGAACTCCCAAGACCTTCGCGGCTGCGCCCATGAAAGCTCGGACCACTAAGCTAGCGACCCTATCTACCTCCTGCTGAAGCTCATCCGGGTCCTCCACTGCTGATAGATCTGGGAGGCCATCTGGCAACAGCCCCGATATACCAGCTGCAAAGGTCTCGTCGTACTTCAACCTAAGCTTAGACAGCTCACTCTCCTTACCCTGAACTACCCTGCCTATCAAGCGCTCTGCCTTGAATGCTTTGTACCTCTTTACCTGCTTTTTGGGGGGTGGCTGTCCCCCCCAGACCAGTTCCGCCCACACAGCTTTGTGGTCGGTATCAAGGTCTACCTCGTCGACGCCGAAGCTCGCCTCCTCCGCCAGCTCGGAAGAGACGCAGATGTAATCCAGCAGATGCCTTCGTCCCCTACATTTTCCTGCCTAGACCACCAATATTTGTCCCCCCGTGGTTGCGAAAACCCACTGAGATTGCGCAACTCCGTGGCAACAAGCATCGCAGCCAGCAACTCACCATTCTCACTTCTAACCCCTCTACCCCTCTCATCTATCTCGCCAAAGGGGCCCACCACTCCCTCCTCCCGCGCTATTATGGCGGGCCCCAGCTTAGCATTAGCATCACCAACCGTAACCACATGACCTTTGGTGGCGAAGTAGGAGACAGCCGCCTGCCACGCCTCATAGGCTGCAATAGATTCCTCTCGTTGATTTTCTTGGGGGAAGTAGCCGTTGCCGACGAACACATCCGACGCCGTCGCTCGCGCTCCCAGACGACAGCCTCACCCACAATTGCTGTGGGTGTGGAACAGGCGCCTGTACAATGGTAGCGCACGGTGCCAGATAGTTGGCCACCAACGTCAAGACTCCCCCAAGAGACGCGAGCCCGCACCAGTTGCAGCCGCTTTGCCGAGGACTGCGAAGCCGTCGACTTGGAGCTTCTCCACCTTCTGCGATGATAGGTTGTGCTCCTGGACTCCGACGATCACCCAGCCTCGCTCCTTGTAGTGCTCCGGCCATTCCCCAAAGCTTGGGCTATCCGCACCCACTTTGCCTTGCCAATTATGTGAGGCCACCCTCAGTGGGAAGCCTTTCACAAATTGGGAAGAACGAAGCTGGTGCCGATGCCTGCGCTTCGGTTGAGCCCGCCCGGAGCCCTCCGCCACCCTCCACGGCCCATCCTGCACCCTCCGCCCCAGCTCCTCCAGCTCCCGCATCCCGCCCCACTCCGCCAAGGGAGATTCACCGCTTGAGGCTTCGCCGTGGGGCTCGTCGACTTCCACGTCGAGCACCCAGTAGCCAAACCCCTGCTTGCGAAGCTCCCTTTGCATCTCTACATACTGGGCACCCCCCCGTGCAGCCCGCTGCTTCTCTCTTTCCCGGAAAGTCCTACCCGTCGCAACGTGAACCTTTCCCGTGAAGAACTTACGCTCCCGCAGCAGCCGCACAATCTTCTCCGCCTCCTCACAAGACGCACATTTAATCCGCAAATGCCGCCCGCTACCTCTGCCCGCGAATTCCACCTCGACTTCCCCGAGACCGAGAATTCGGAGCTCTCGCACCATGACCGCTGTCTGAGAGACATGCCCATACTGTGCAACATCTCTTATCCAGCTCATTTCGTACCTTGCCCCGCCACCTCCTCGGTGGCGGTACCGCTTGCCACACGCCGTGACCAGACCTTTCCGGACGTGACTTCTCTTCCGAGGTTGGGGAGGGTGATCGGATGCAGCAGGATTGCTGGCTCTACGTGATTCAGGTTGCCCGTCCGGTACGCGAGCACTCGACCACCCCACCCCGGCCGAGTAGCCATCGCCACCCGCAGGCGCACTCCCACGGGGAACGTCTAAACCTGAAGGATTACCGCCTTGTCCCATAGGGCCAGCACTAGCGGCCGCGCTCTTCGCATAAGAACCTGACATAAGTAGTATGGGACCCCGGTGCCGCATTGATCGAGTTGTAAACTCGATAAATGAGGACCCAGGTGGGGTTATTTAAAGCTCAACCCTTAAAAAGCACACGTGTATGTATGTATAGGATAATAATAATAATAAACAATAATAATAATAATAATAATAGGCTTCCTCAGACTATAGCATCAGATCCAGATCCTGGACATGTGCCTCCATTGGGTCACCGGGGTCAGCCGATCCCAACGCATTGTCAGAACACCAAACAGACATAGCAGCAACAGCAACAGCAGGGGCAGATGGGGGCTGTGAAGTGCATGAAGAGCTAGATGCGAGGGTGTTAGCTGAAGAGAAGAGCTCGGAGACACTACGCTGCGCTCCCGAACCCTCTCTCTAGCCAGGACGTCCACACTGCGCGGACGGCCGCGCCGCGCAACATCAACGTCACTTGGGGGAGAGGGTGGGACAGAAGCTGATGGAACCTCAGTGAGGTCAATCACCTCCTCGCCCCCATCCTCCACCCAAGCTCCTCCCTTTTACCCTCCCTAGCAGACCAACACTCAGACACATATGATCCAAACAACACATCCAACTTTGGAGGGGACGCAACGCTGTAACCCCTAACAACGCAGCAAGCCTAAAGTTACTGCGGAAGCGCGACTTCCCCTGAAAAAACTTACAAAACAATCGTGATTGATCCACAGGCGACATATCATCCCAACCCTGCCGCACAGAGCCCTCCCGCTCCCGCCCAAGCAACACATCCTCCACCACAACCTCACCACCTACGACCTCACCACCCTCCTCACTCCCTCCATCCCCCTCAGCACCCCCCACAGCCATGCCACCGAGCCTCTGCATACTCAGCAACAGCTGCTTACGTCTCGCCTCATGCATGGGGCAATCCCATAAGAAGTGCGCAAGGGACTCATTGACATCATCATGACAACAGAAGCAGCGAGGGGACATGCCACTGACCAACTTGCTGCGGTACAACCGAAGGCGGTTGTTGCAGCTGAGCAACTTTCTCCGAAGCAGATTATAATGCGCATCATCAAGGGCTACCCATCTTGGGAACTCCTTAGTTCCAAAGACTTGTCTTTGGATGACTCGCAGGCCATCAGTAAGATCGCTGCCTGCCTCTCGCTTGTCCCACATCAGTTGCTGCACCATCTTGACGTCCTGCTGAAGGGCCCACTTGTCCACAGTCGAACTCCAACCCTCGAGGTCCTTCTCTGAGCTATTTAGGAGCTCCTGAAGCCCTTGTTGTAGATCCATTGAGACCCTGATAGCGCCTTCGGCCTCCGCAGTCCAGTCGGATTTGACTTGAGATGCGATGACAGGAAATCGCTCCTCCGGTAGAACACGCAGCCGTCCATAGAACTTCAGTTGCGCCGCCCGCCGCAAACGCTCCGCACTCAAAGAGCGCGCCAGAAAGAGTGTAATCCACTTGCTTGTCTTAGGGCTGATGCCGAGAATCATCCTCATGGGGCGCAGCATTGCTGCCTCCAGCTTGGTGAGCTGCGATACGGGGGCACGCCAGACATCGAAGGCGTACTTCAGCTTGGCCCCCACAAGTTGATTCCAACACATGAGACGATACCTAGCTTGTATCTCATCTGCACACCACAAAGAGTACCAACCTGCGGTGGCGACTTCAGTGACACGCGTAGCCCGCAGGGCCTGCTCCTTCCACTTCAGGTCGTCGGTGATAACCACTCCCAGGTACTTGTACTGACTGGTGACACAAAGCTTCTGGCCGCGAAACCACACCACGGGCTCACCTCGCTCCCTGATACTTGGTCGTTTCGCCTTGCTCGACGTGTAAATGGGCATGATTTCCGTCTTGCCGGGCTTCAAGTTGACTTCCAGCCGGTAATCTTCCGCGAACTTGGCCACAACATTGACCATCTTCTGGAGCTCGGTGCGACTGTGAGCGATGAGGGCCACGTCGTCCGCGTATAGAAGTGCCTTGATGTCGTTCAGCCGCTTCACATCCGTGATCTTGAGGGCACTCGCCAGCCGATCACACAGCTCATCCATAAAGACGTTGAAGAGTGTGGGAGAGAGAGGGGACCCCTGTTGGACGCCTACACCCTCCAGTGCTTCGGGGGTGAGTGCTCCATCAACTTGCGACGAAGTCTGCTCGTAGCACCTGCGTAGCGTGCGCCAGAACTTGCCCCTTACACCCAGCTTCCAGAGCCTCTCAAATAGACCATCTCTCCAAACAGACGGGAAAGCCTTGCGTAGATCGACGAACAGGACATACGACTCCCGCTTCTGCTGCTGACGCCCCTTCAACCTCTGCCAAAGGGTAAAGACCTGATCCGTAGTGCGACGCCCCGGGCGGAAGCCTCCCTGCTCTGGACGTAGCTTATCCGGGCCATCCACGAAGAGCGTTAGACGAGTAGCTAATAAGGACAGATACAGCTTACCAAGGCAACTAATAATCGAGATATCCCTCCAGTTGTCAGGATCCGTAGGATCCCCACCCTTGGGGATATTGACGATGATTCCCTTGCCCCAAGCTTTTGGAGTCCTCTCGGCTTCTCGAATCCAGTTGAAGTACTGCGTTAAGTAGCCATTGATGTAGGCGCCGCCATACTTGAGCATCTCGTTCTTCACTTTGTCCTCGCCACAAGCTTTGTGGTTATTCAGGGCACGTTGCCTTGCAAGGACCTCCTCTTGCGTGAACGGCTTGTCCAGCTCTTCGCAAGTGTCTTCACCTACTTCGTGCTCCTTCATAGCCCGGGCCACCTCATCTCTGAAGCGATCGTTCCAGTGGAACTGCCGCTTAGCTTCGGCTTCCTCCCACTCCAACGAGCCTGCTTCTGCACAGCACTCCACCACAACAGCCGCACTTGCCGGATTTTCCCGTGGCTTCACCGAATTTTTCCGAAATTCCTCCCACCGAGCGACCTTTTCCGGCAGCGTACACGCCAGTGAGCCATCCTCCCTTTGCACCGGCGCGGAGACCTTCGTTCTGCGTGCCCCGCCAAGCCGCTTCGCGAGTAGCCAAAAGCGCTTTGAGGATTGCTCGCGTTGACATTTGACCGCTTCTTCCTGCACTTGCTTGAAGGAGGCGGACTTCTTGGCCCGAGTTGCCTTCCGAATTTGCTTGCGGAGACGTAGCCAATTCAGACGGGCTTCCGCATTCGATTCATCCCTCCTGTATGCTGCGTAGGCCTCCCGGCGCTGCTGAATGAGCTCCTTTAGCTCCCCATCGAACCAATTGTTGGTGAAACGGGGTCGTATACATCTGGAGCCAAGGACCCGGTGCGCCGCCATTCGGAAGGACTGCGCCACTCGCTCGGTGACGTCATCTACCACCCGTTGGCTGTCGGCACCACCCGATAGGTCAAGCTCAGGCAGCTGATGTACTCCAAGCTTCTGTAGGCAATGCTGGAATACGTCATCGAACTTGTCGCGTAGATAATCCAGCGCTTGCTTCGCAGCGTGATCATTACCCGAGACACCAGCACCAATAAGCTTATCAACACGAAAGGACCTGTAAGGTTTCGCAGCCCGCTTTGGTCGGCGCTGGCCGCTCCACGTCAGTTCGGCCCATACTGCCTTGTGGTCCGTATCAAGATCATCTTCGCATACTCCGAACTTTGCTCCAGATGCCAAGCCAGGCGACGCGCAGATGTAATCGAGGAGGTGCTTGCCTGTGCCCATGCCGCGCTGCTCACGCCGGGACCACCAGTAGGACCTTCCACTGGGCACGAGAAGCCGCTCAGATTTCGCAGGCCGTAGCGACGAGGACAGCCGCGAGTCTCTTGCCGTTCTCCGAACGTACCGGTGCTCCCTTATCATCGACCTCCCCGTGCTGACCGACGATGCCCTCCTCTTTTCGGCTGCATGCCGGCCCGAGCTTCGCGTTGGCATCCGCCACCGTGACCACAAGACCTTTGGCTCCAAAAAAAGCTATAGCTGCCTGCCAGGCCGCATACGCCTCTGACGACTCTTCTTCCTGCGTTTCCTGGGGAAAGTAGCCGTTGCCCACATAGATATCCTGAGCGCCGGTAACACCCGAGGCGATACGCAGCCACACTTGCTGCCGGTGGTCGACGGGGGCTGACACCAGGTTGCAATACGGACCAAGGAAGTTAGCCACCGCGAATAGAACCCCACCCTTGCAGCGATTTTTCTCGCTGACCTCCGCAGGTTTTCCAAAAATCCGGAATCCATCCAGGCTGCATTTGGAAAGTTGCTTCTTGCCCATGCGGTGCTCCTGAGCCCCGATGACTAGCAAGCCCTCGTGCTTGTAGAATGATGCCCATTCCGCCGTGCCTTACGTTGTCGTATCCCGTTTTACCCTGCCAGTTGTGACTCGCGACGAGTAGCTTGAAGCCGGTATCGAACTGC
>WBZZ01000835.1:5000-23207 GCA_019918135.1 Paulinella micropora
AGGCTGTCGGCTTCCTGGACGGGGGGTTGGCGTACAGCACGAGCAGAAGTTATGCGTCCGGTGTCAATCGGCTGAAGAGCTTCGCTGACACTTTCGAGACTGAAGGTTGGGAGATTCGCTGGTGGGAGCCCGACCCGGCGCTCCTTGTTTTGTTTATGACGTATATTATCGGACAAATCTCGGTGGGCACGCTGAAGGTTTATCTGTATGGAATTCCTAATTATTGTTTAGCGCATGGCCAGGTTGATCCTCTCAAGAGCTATCATGTTGAACGATGTTGGCGCGGGATCAAGAGGAGCAAGAAGAAGGGGAAGGATAATCGTTTAGCTCTGACTGTTGACCTTCTCAAGGCAGTGGTGACCTTTGCTACGGGACTCTTGGCAAAAGGGGGCACGGGCCCGCGCGACGCGCATGATCTTATTGTCCTCTGTACCATCATGGTATGGGGGGTTTTCGGGCTTTTTCGGATTGGTGAGTTAGTTGTCTCGGGGCCTAAGCGGTATGCTCGAGTTTTGAGACGCATGCATTGCGTGCTTTTGACTGAATGCGAGGAAAGCTTCTTGTGTATTAACCTAGACGGTTCCAAGACCGACCCGTTCCGAGGTGGTTTGGACGTTTGGTTGGCCGATCTCGATGTTATGGTCCTTTCTCATGTGTTTTGGTTTCGGCGGCATGAATCTTCGCTTCTTTCGGTCGGACTTAACAGAGGAAAGGCTCAAGCGATGTTCAGATGGGCTGATGGAGTTACAGTTACCAGAGAGCGGTTTGTTGCGGATGCCCGAAGGCTCTTGGCGCGAGCAGGGATTGACGATGGGACTCGCTTCAATGGTATTTCTCTTCGTCGAGGTTGGGCCAAATCGCTGAAGTTGGCAGGAGTATCGGATTTGGCGATCATGCGGGCTGGGCGCTGGTCTTCGGATTGTTTCAAGCGCTACATTGACACTCCGCGAGGGGAAATTATGCTTGAGCAGCGCAGTCTGATCAGTAACTGGGACCGATAGAGACTTTGGCCCTGGGTGGGCCTGGGTAGTGCCGGGTGGCCAACCTGGCTAGGACGGACACGGCGCGTGTCGGCTTAGTTTTCTTTCATAATAATCCTAAACGCATTGTGTGCGGCTTGCACTTTCTCTTGCACCCGGCATGGGCCAAGCTGCCTCTATCTGTCCATTGTCTTATTATATTAAATATCGGCTTTCGACCTTATGGTTAGAGTTTAATGTGGATAAATACTGCACTTGTTTGTCGTTGTTAAACTTTATTAATAACGGTCAAAGCCGGCTGCCGGGCTTCGGTTAAGCTGTTTTCGGTTTGTTCATTTTTCCTGCGGCGGTTTCTTTTGCACTGCTTGTAATTCATTTGCGTTAAGGCCGCTGCTTTCTAATGCCTTTACATTAAGTTTTATTATTTTCCAATTTACCCTTCGTTTTCCCCTTTTCTAGCTTTATTTGGAAGACTAGTGTTTTCTGAAGTTTAGGGACTTGCTTTCGAAGTTTTTGAGTATCTTTTATTCACAATTCGTCTCGGTTTTGAATTTCGTTTTGTGTTCCCTCCCTCCCACCCGTTTTAGTTATTCTTTGCGGGGGGCCTGGGTAGTGCCGGGTGGCCAACCTGGCTAGGACGGACACGGCGCGTGTCGGCTTAGTTTTCTTTCATAATAATCCTAAACCCATTGTGTGCGGCTTGCACTTTCTCTTGCACCCGGCATGGGCCAAGCTGCCTCTATCTGTCCATTGTCTTATTATATTAAATATCGGCTTTCGACCTTATGGTTAGAGTTTAACCCAGGTATAGGTGTTAAAATATTTAAGAGCCTCTATCTCTTTATCCATGCATTCTTTCAACTCCTTTGCTGTTAGGCTTTCGTCGACTATCGCTTTTGGCACACGCAGTGTGAGGTAAAGTAAAACTTCACTACTATCCTCTCCTAGTATGCTTTCCTCGGACGACTCGGCGTTTTCTAGTTCACCGGGTGGATGGATTGGGTCTACTTTATACTTCTTGATTTCACTGTCTAATATCTTTTCAACTAGTCCGTCATCAAAAGCTACAAAGTGACTTGGCTTGGGCTGCTTGCGAACTTTGAGTCTATCACCTCTCTTGCAGGGTTTCAAAACTTTACCGGTTCGTTTAGCTTCTTGCCAACTGTCTCCATACTCTTCCTTTTCCCATAGTCCACCAAAAGCTACAGCTGGTACAACTACCTTGACATTTTCTAATGAGGTATCTTCGTTGATTACCTTCTTAGTTGTGACTGGTTGTGTGACCGGCGTTGCTATCGTTCGTTCCTTTCTTTCTCGTTTCCCTCTCACTATGTTAGCTGTCGTGATCCTGTCCCACGTGAGGCCCTTGTTTGGCGCTTCTCCCTCCCTATATCTCCGGCTTGGGTGACTAGCTGAAGGGTCCTGCGCACTAAGCGATTCGATGGGTGTTACCCCGTCGTCCTGATCAACAACTTGGCTTTCGTTAGAGTCCATGGGAAGACTGGAATCTGGACCAGTGTCGTCCTCAACTCCATGTTTTTCCTCATGCTCTTCTGACTCCCCCTGAACTTTATGTTCCGGTTCTGTCTCCGTCTGCAAGCTGTTCTGCATAGCTACTCTCCCCCTCAGATTTGTCGTCCCATTGTACTCCTCTGGGTGGGTGTGCATCTTTTCCAACTACATGCAGGGGTTGAAACGCACGTTACGTACGTTCGATATGACCTTGCGGCCATCCCAAACCCTGTAAAGTTCTTTGAACACATCGTATCCCAAGATCATTACACGTTTTCCCCTATAGTTTCCTTTGCCAACTTGCTTACCGACATACATTACTCCCATACATCCTATTTGTTTTAGTTGCCGAATGGCAGGTTTGTAACCCAAACACTGCTCAAAGGGTGAAATCCCTTGACGACTGTTCCGGTTGTAGCTGGCAATATGTTGTGTAGTGTGGTAGCGGTGTGTTCCATCTCTGCCCAAAACTTAAGTGGAAGGTTAGCTTCGTATCACATAGCCCTAGCTGGCCCTGCACTTATGTCATTAACCTTTTCAGCTATCGGATTACAGTCCTTGTCTCCCAATGCTGAAACTTTCCAAATAAATTGTAATTGTTTCCACCATTCGATTACTTCCACGGGGGCAACGAATCCGTTGTCACACGTGACAAGTTTGACCTTCCTACCGGTCTGTCGTTCAAACCACGCTACTGCCTGCTTAAGACACTCTACAAACTCGTTCTTGTGTCTCAAGTAAAAGTCTAAGATATAACCAGAAAAATCGTCTGTAACAAAAAACTTGTAGTACTTGCCAATTGCCATTGATGGACATTACTGCCCATGGTCCGGCTGTATCTACGTGTAAAATCTCGCTCGCACAACTAGCTCTCCTAATCCTATTCTTCTTAAATCTGGGCAATCTTTAGCCTTACCCATCATACAAGCTTCACGATATCTAACTAAATCCTCATTGCCAACAACTTTGCGGCCCAGTGCCTTGCCTTATGCATAGGTCTTCTTTATAGCCGTACGCCCGCTGCACTGATGCATGACGTAAATGTCTACAGGCTTCTTATTTGCACTCTTCTCAGAAGGATACATAGCATATTACACACATCCCTTACTCTCTCTATTCTCGCAAACTTTTGCAACATCTTTCTTATTCTCTCTCCTTGGGGGCTCCCTCCCCATTTACCCCGCCTTTGCTTTTTTTACTTTGATCTTGGGTTCAAATCTTTTGTTTATGTCTAGAGGTTCGTCATATTCCGTGTCCCACCTGTACAGCATTCCCGGCGTCATTCTCCCCCTGGGGGCCTGACAATCACGTCACTCTCTTTCACTCTTATGGGAGCTTTAGAATAAGCAACTGACCGTTCTGGTGAATAACAGATCTGTGGTAAAAGTGATCCATGCTGCCGGCAGCCGGTTGAAACTATGTTCACAGGCACTCTAGGGTCGTACATCTCTTTCTTTACCATCACGGGTTTTCCAGTCCCATCTACACGGGTCAATCTTGCTTCTCCCTTCTGGTTTACTACACTTTCTCAGTTTTCAGTGATCAGACTGACTGGGGCAATATCAGATAGGTTGCTTAAAGATAGCAGTCGTGCAAGCTATGTCTCGTGACGATCCACTGTCCTGCACTATCATCCTCTCTTTCTTGCTTTCCTCTTACCGTCTGCTAACATCAGGTTGTGCTCGATACCTTCCGTGTTCTCCTTTTCCTTCTCTTTCTCTTTCTTGCTCTGCTCTGTTTTCTCTTTTTCCTTCGCTTCGTTCTCCGCTCTCTCTTCGTTGTATCGCTCCTCGTACATCCAGTTGTATTCCTCCCTCGCTTCTCTATAATCCCTGTATGGAATTGGAAGAGCTCTCTATCCTGATCTCTTCAGAACACCTAGAATCCTCTGTGTTTCCGGAGTCTTCATCTTCGTCTTCTTCTGACGCTCCGTCTATTTCTCTTCTCTTCGCATCAAATGCGGCCTTCTTCCTAGCTGCTGTCTTTGGTGTAAAGAACAAGTGTGCGTCTTCTGAGTGTAATCTGCGTACTAAATACGCACTCAAAGATCCCTCTGCCACTACCTCGTTGTGAATCTGGGCTAAGTGATGCATAGACTCCACTAACTGCTATGCAAAAGCGTTTTTGTGGTTGCATGCTAGGTCTATAATACCATAATCCATTACGGATAGTATTTCCGTGTAGAACTCACTGTACTTGCCGTTTGGCTCGTAACATAACACATCTTTCACAGTTAGGTCTTTCAATCCATTCGACATCACAAACAACAAACGCTGTAATTCCGTCTTATGGGGTCTGGGGTGTCCTTCACTATGTCTCATCTGACGATCCCAAATCGCTCTTTCTTGCTTCATCGACTCTAGGACTTCTGATGCGGCTTTCAAGCGTGCTTCTCTCACCGACTCCCTTGCTATGGGTGTAGTACCCGCAGCATGTGATAAAAACACATCATTTATCGCCCAAAACATGTCTGTCTGTAGGTTGTCTGTCTCAGGTACCCTCACTCCATTCTCTCTGTTCACCTTCACTACATCACCTGTCTCTTCATCCATGATGCACATCTGAAATGACTCAGCTAGCCTTCTTATGTCCTCAAAGCTAATCACTTTGCCACTGTGCCCCCTCTTTTTACTGCTCCCCTCCGTAGTTGTGGTTTGTTGACGAGTGGAGTTGGGCAAGTTGTGCTGTAGAGTGGGTGTTGTTTGTGTCTCCTGTCCTTCCTCGTCTACTCTATCTACTGGGGACGGACCTTTTGAGGGTTGCGATGGAGGCCATGCCTTACCTTCTGCTCTTGTCCCCTGTCGCACAGACACTACACTTGCAGCTTCGATGTCAGCCTTAACCTCCCCGGCCCGCGCTTGAATATCTAACATATCAGCACAGTCAGCCATCAATTTTCCTTCTCGCGGGTTTTCCGGCTTGATGACTGACGTGGGTTTTTGAAAGGGAATTACCTTATCCTTTTGTCCGGGTATTGCCGAGTCTTTTTGCGAAAGTTGCTGTGCTCTCGCCCCCTTGCTCTTCCTCTCTCTCATCATTCTCTTCATCATTTCCTCACTTGGGTACTCGTTTGTGGGGGGTGGGCGGCATGATGGGGGTTGTTCCAGATCTATTTCAGGGAATTGTGGGTCCTGCTTGTAGTGATAACCACATAGTCTGGTATGCTGCAACCTCTTGCTCATACTGCCTGCCTTACCTATACTCCCACCATCACCATATTTCACACCACACTGCCCCCGCCCCCCCCCCCCTTACAGTTCTGCCCTACACATTGGATTGTGTTTCGTTTGGGATTGGGTGTTTGTTTGGTGGGTGTGATCGGCTGTGGTGTCTTGTGTTTGTGTGTCTCTTTGGTTTGAAGGAGAGATTGAGGTGTCGGTTTCGGTTTCGTCGGTTTCTCTTTATTGGAGGATTGCGAGGACATTTTACGCACGAGACTCTCGTGCTGTGGAGGGGGTCGGTTGGGAGGGGTTGTTGACGAGGGGTTGAGGTGTTGGCCACTAGTGAGAGTGGGTGGTGAGAGGTTGGATGGGGGAATGCCTCCGAGCGAGTAGCGAGACTGGGAGCTGCTCGACATTCTACCCCCCCCCCCCCCCCCTCCATCACGGACTCTTTCGGGTTTTTCTGTGTCGTTCTCTTTATGCTCCTCTGTTTCACTATCCTCCCCTTCCGTTTCCTCACCTCCTTTTTGGGCTGTGTTGCCCTCTTCTTGTTCCTCATCTGCCAATCAGTTCGTAGTCTTCTTCTGAACTGTCGTCTTCTTCTGTGTTGTCGTTCTCCCCCTCTTCTCCCGTTCGTGTCCTTCCCCCTTTTCACCTCTTATAAGAGTCACCCCTTTATCCTTTTTCTTACGAAACTTACTACTTTTGCTTTGGGTTTCCCTTTTGGGAAGGGCGGTGTTGTGGGGTTTATGGGTTCGACGGGAGCTGTTAGACTTAGCGAGCTTAGGGCAAAAGCGTTTAGTGTGTCCAGTTTCATTGTAGTTATAACAAACTGCAGTAAACCACCATTCCTTTCGTTCTGTCACTGCCCCATCATGCTTTCCCCCGTGTTCACTTTTCTGTTTGTACTTGCTCTTCCCACTCTTCCTACCCTCTCCTTCTTCCTCTTCTGCTCGCAATAAAGCTGCTCCTTCTCCATCTGCCCTATTACAATGCTTTCCTTTCTCATACTTCTTCTGTCTGTTGGTTGCATCCCAAAGCACGTAAACCTCTCTCGCTGCCTCAACTATGACGTTGTGCTTGGGTCGTACGGCTGGTGCCATACGATAGTGATCAGCAAAGTATTTAGCACCATAGGCAGGGTGAGTACTTAGCTTCTCAAGCAACCTGTTTGTTGATTCGTCCTCTTCAAACTTCTCTCCTCTTAGCTTTTCTAGCCACTCTTTTTTCAGTAGGTACCTGGTTAGCCAGGCGTCTACGTCTTCGTTCTTCCTAGGCGCTCTCTCTCTCTCTTAACTTCGGCTTTTCTTCCAGACATCTCGCTGCTCCGGAAATATGTCCGTATTTTCTTTTGACAATGCCGACATTATTGAACGGATCTTGCTTCTGAGATATGCGACGACTTTGTAATTAGAGAAAGCAGTACTGCGGTTATTAGTAGCTGAAATAGTTTGAGTGACAACGCTGCAAATATTTCTGCTCCCCGTTTTGCCAGTACTAGTACGCTCTCTTAGTCACACTGTGGATGCTTTTCGCTGCTCTCGTTTGTGATCGTCTCGCTCGTCTCTTCGCTTTTTCCTCCCAAGCTACCTTCTGCTCATTACTCCACTTCGCCCACTCTTTCGGCTTCTCTAGTGTCTTCTTCTTTGGGTCTTGTCGTCTTGTGCGTGATGATGTTGATGAGGATGCGTCTCCTTTGTCTTCCTCACTTTCTTCACTCACATCTGGTAAATCTTCTTCAGTCGGTTCTCTTGGTTCATCTGCTTCCTCTGCTGCTCTCATACGAATCGAATCCCATCCGTATTTCTTTTTCGCAGCAATCTCATCAAGAAAAGCGTCTTTCATCATATCCCCGAGAATTGTATTAATGTAGTAAGCATATTCCTCTAGCTGATAGTAAAATCCTTGAAGATGTTATGTGACACCGTCATAGACGGGTGCGTGAGATAAGAACTGTTTCCAGTTCGTGTATTGATGTGATGAACCACTATCCCACTGTGACGGCTCATGACAGATTATTAGGTATAAACCAGTCACTCACGGACCTTACCCTACCTTTCACTTGCGGTTTGCCGGGAGACTTCGTTAAAAGCCAGGTTGCTCACAGCCACTTTAATCAAAAAACATAAACGCAGAACTGAACTGCACGAGACCTAACTAATCTAAATGCGTGACTAACAGTAACTGACTCTCAATGAAGTGGTCAGGTGCATAATGGTAAAAACGTAACGTGCACAATTGACTTGAATTATCCATTACTGTTACCACTAATTATGACTTAGTAAACTTGAATATTACTGCGCATAGAAGTTAATCATAATTACTACTTAAATAACAATTGAAGTTAGACCGCCGGTGTCTAACGTAGAGCCTAAATCATATGATTTTACACTAGCACTTAATAATATACAGGAGTGGTGAAGGTTTTTGGTAGTAGGATGTAAATCACTCAAAGCTGTAGCATCCACATTGAATAACCGGGGCTCACACATTAATAGCGTTAACTTGATCTAGGGTTTTTTGTAGCGTATGTGGTATCCTTTTGAAGTTAAGGAAAATTAGCAAGGAAATTCAGTGAAATTTGGCTGTTTTTCCAGTGACTGGGAATCAACATGCTTTATGCATAAATAAGGGAAATTGCAATTATGTGTTGCTGTTTGTAGTATGTTTTGGCATTTGTGCAGGTTACGGACGTAACGCATCATGTCAGTTGACACGTGTCAAAGTGACACTTCGTTTTTAGCGGTTTTTCCCTTTGGCTTTTTGTTTGAGTTTAATTCTGACTTCACTATTGAAGTTGAAGTAAGCCTTGAACCAGTTGTGTTCATTTTATTATTAAATTTCATTTTTAGGTGACTTTGACGGTAGTAAAAGTTAAGACTTACTGTCTTAATACAGAAGTTATTGCTGTTGACATTCAAGACAACAACAAAAATTAGTTTTTCATTTTTGTGTCAGATTTTCATTTTTGTGACAGTTTTTCATTTTTGTGACAAAAATTCAAATTTTCAAATTTAACTGTAACATTTCGTGAAAATTTACGATATTTTGCGGACGAATATAGCAGTTAATTTGAAAAATTCAAATTTTCACCCAAAATCAAAATTCAAACCAAAACTGAAATTCCAACCAAAACAGAAAAATCAATTTTTTTTGTTATCTTGAATGTCAACAGCAATAATTTACAACTGTCACTGTGACACAGCCTACGGTTACCGACTGTAAATTTCTAGTCTTTAAGATGCTGCTGCTGCAAACGTTTCAACTCACCTTCATATTAATAAATTTCAAATAACATACCGCGTTCGGCTTTAGTTTAGTTAAAGGTAAACTAGCTAATATTATTAATATTGTACATTTACAGTAGGCTAGAATTTATTTTTTAACATAAATCAGTACTGAGTTAAAACACTGCTATAAGATCAGTACAATCTTATTTCGCACAATCAACTTGAGCTAAACAAACCTGGATTATGATCCTGAAACAATTTTTTATTTATTAATATTACTGTAATAATATTGAATCAAAATACTAATAGACATTAGCGATCCGAGAAGTTACTTTTAATAATATTCAACATCATTTTAATTATTTATTAGAATAAACATTAATTAAGTTTATTCAATCTCAGATCCATATTTCAATTCATTTAAAAATAAGAACAAAAATATTAACATAAGGTTGAAACCTTTCTCTCGACCACTAATCCTTATTCAAGTTTGGGTATTAGTTGCAAAACGGTGAAGATTTTTCCTCCTGATTGTGAGCAGTATTAATATTAATAATACTTACTATTTACATATAACTTTTTTTTTGGCAAGAAAGCGAACTTATTTATTTACGAGAACATAGGATGCACTACAGCATTTACCACCATTGTACGCGCCAAGTCATTTATTATCAAGTTATTTAAATACTATTAAGGTCTCTTGTGCAGCATGCACCACTGATTTGTTTTTGACCTACCAAACTTTTTTACCTGCTTATTTTTCTGAATGCGCTGAGTCGAAGGAATCTAGTCTGGGAAACTGTCTCTTCACCATGGAAGACTAAGAGCCTCGGGCCATTTATTACTCACGTACGAGGCTGTTGCTTGCAGCACGTGACGATTTGCCCGCTTTGCTTCCATCCATTGCACGTTTGCTTCCATCGAGATGGATGTCCACACGGTTTCCTTTATCCATGTCGATCGCCGTGTGTCCTTCGTTCTTCACACCTTTGCTGCTTCCATTTAGTTGGATGTACTGGGAGTGGTAGGTCTTGATGGAGGGACGGGCTGCCATCGACAGCATCTCGATGCCGCGCTTAACCAAGGCGTTCATACAGCGGGCTTCCGTGGCCATATCTAACGCGCTGGTGGTCTCATCCAGCACAGCAAACTTGGGCTTGTGATACAAGATGCGGGCGAAGCCGAGCCGTTGTGCCTCGCCTCCGCTCAGCACGTTCTCCCAGGGCACGACGCTGTGCAAGCCCCAGCGACGGCAGATAGCGCCGAGCCCCACTTCCTCCACGATCGCCTCAAGCTCACCATCGTCGGGTTTAGCATCCCTGCGCACGAAAAAAAGCAGGGTGAATACAGTTGTACTGAAAGAAAAAGACATTAAAAACGACTGCAACAGAACGATGTTTGATCGTATTAAATCATGCTCTCGCTCTCGCTCTCTCTCCCTCTCTCTCTATATATATATATAATACATATTATATATATATATCTTTCTCTACACGGGTGCGCTGTGAGCAGTGTACCTAACGAGCAAAGGATACACAATCTGTTGCGCTAGTGTCCCTTGGGTCATGTAGGACTGCTGCGGGGCAAACACAACGCCATCCTTGCCGATGTGCGGTCGAGACAATTTGCCCGAAATGGGGCGCCACAGTCCGTGCAGAACACGCAGAAGCGAGCTCTTGCCGAGCCCATCCACGCAAAGGTTAGGCGGCACTGCAGCGGAGAAGTCGGAGATGATGGTGCTGGAGTCGGCCGGGTTGGGCGTGGGAGTCGCGACGGTTACCTTGTCAAAACGGATCTCCCCAGAGTGAGTAATCTGTCGTTGCGTTTCCTCGACGTAGGGCGCGCCGGTATCAAGCTCCTCCAGCACTTTCCCCACTCGATGGCTGAAGCCAATCACCAAGCCTGAGTTGCCCACTGCTTGGATGATGAAGAAGGCGGTCTTGGCCCAAATGATGTTGAAGGAAATAGCACTGAAGAACTCAGCATCCATAGCCGAGGGGTTCATATGGAGAACGTATGCCGCCATGACGTAGATTCCGGTTTGTAGCCAGTAGTACATGGTGATTGTGGGGATGTTGGTCAAGCCAGCAATGTAGCTGTAACGAAGTCGAGAGTAGAAGAAGGCGAAGAGCAATCTCTCGGCGCTGTCTCTTTCCTTCTCATAACCGTCGAAGAAGGTGATGGATTCCACGTTCTGCACGACGCGAGCGATGTGTCGGCGGAGGTCGCCTTCCCTTGCTTGCCTCACCTCAACCGCTTTAGAAGTAAAAATTGAGGCAACAACCTGAGCGATAAGAGCAAGGATCATGAAGACGAACATGAAAACAGCCAAGCCCCAGCCCTTGTAGAATGCGTAGGTCGTGAGCATAATCATGGGCACCATGAGAGGGAAAAACCCGATGTGGTAGTTGAAGTACGCGAAAGGATTGCCAAAGTACCAAGTCAGGGACTCGCGGAAGCCAGCAAGATCTTGCACCATCCGTTGATCAACACCATTCAGATGCTGGACACGATTAGTATGGTACACCACCCCAGGTTGGAAGTACTTCCCATGAAATTCTTGAATGATACCACGATGCATTTTCAGACCCAGCATAGAGCCAAGAAAACAGCTCAAAGCCTGGGCGATGGCCATGGCGACGCTGATTCCAATCACCTTGAAGCACATGTCGAAGGCAAAGCGGTACTTGCCAGTGATGACGGCTTTGATGATCGCGGAAGAACCATAGTTCTTGTAGATCAGGATCTGTAGCCCGCCATAAAGCGCCATGACGCAAACCATGATGAAGGTCATATGCCAACCCGAGTCATCACAGCCAGGTCGAAAAGCAAAGCGTAGCGCGCGGCCCAGTCTCCTCCAGAACGACCAGCTGATGCCTTCCGGTTCTGGTTCAGTGGCTTCGCTCTCCAGGTGCGCCGTGGACGACTTGGCTTTTTGTTCCAGCCCAGCGGTTGGGAACTTCTCGGGGCAGCCGGGCCAGTCCTTCGTCTCCACTTGGTTCCAGCGGTGGGTCTTGGGGTCGTAGCACAAAATATGCGTGTGGTGAGGAAGCACAGTAGGGCGGTGAGCAACGGAAACGAGAGAGATTCCATCGGTGCCGCATTTTTCCAGCAGGTAGGACTCCAGCGCCAGGTCCAACGAAGAAGTGGCTTCGTCGGCCAAGCAGAAGGCAGGCTTGTGGTAGAAGACGCGGGCGAACTGCAAACGCTGCATTTCCGACAGCGACAGGATGGACGGGAAGTCGGCGTAGGTGTCCGAGCCGTAGCGGTCGAAGAGGTGGCTCAGATACACTTCCTTCAGGACTTGCTGCATCTTCTTGGCCTGTTGCGGCGTGGCCTTCTTCTCCTGGCCCTCCACGCTGTCGTCGCTCTGCTCCGGGTACACGATCTGCTCCATGAGAGTGCCAGGAAAAACATACGGCTTCTGCGGCAGGAAGAAGAGGCCACCTTTCCCTTTCTTCGCTGGGCGGATAATGGAGCCTTTGTCGATGCCCCACAGCCCGCCGATGACTCGGAGTAGACTGGACTTGCCACATCCGGAGGGACCAATGATAACCATCGATTCACCACGTTTGACGCTCAAGTTGACTCCCATGAAAAGACTGCCGTTGGTAATGCCAGCTTCCTCCCCGAACTGTCCTCCATGGTTGAATTCCTTATCAGCTTTCTTGCCCTTTTTCTTCCTCTTGGTGTCCTTGGCCGTTTTGATGGGAGGGTTGGCAAACACGTCTACCAACTGGATACGATCTGCGTTGTCCACGACGCTGGACTCGGAGCCGCTCATCGGTTTGCCTTCCAAGTGCTCCATCTGCTCCAGCAACTCACCTACACGATGCGTCGCTCCACAGGAGTAGGCCATACGCATGAACATCACGGGCAGATAGAGCATGTACTCAAACACGTCTCCCATTTGCTTCTGAAAGTAGTTGGCGGTTGTCTGGTTGGTAGTCTTGGTGAGAACCAGACACAGGTAAGCCCCGGCAGGATATGAGAGGGTAACGAAGAGGCGCAGGATCAACAGCACTCCTTGCCATGTGTAGTAGCGAAAGTTGGTGTGATCAATGTGCGCGAACTGTCTGTTGGCCAGGTCCTTCTCAGCGCTTTCGCCATTTAGAGCGGATATGCTCTCGCAATTCAATACCGCGCGTGTATGGGTGGTTCGGAAATTGCCCTCGTACTGAAGACCCTTGTAGAAGATGCGCGAGATCTGGTTGATGGGGATCATGTACGCCGTGATTGCCACAAAGACAAAAGCCAGGACGATTCCTACGCATTGGCCCTGATTGAGCACAGAATGTCGTGTGTGCAGGTGAAGGGGAAAAAATTGTGCGTCGTGACGGTCCTCTCTTATCTCCACTCGCTCTTGCCACTCGCTTTTTTACTTTCCTTGCTCGATGCATTGACCCCCTTCCCCCCCCCCCCCCCAAAAAAAACACACACACACACACACCACACCACACACGCACACACACACACACACACACATACACACACACACAGGCGTTTTGAAGGACGAACCCGGACTTCCACGGTTTGCATCTTCCCAGGAAGGGAAAATGAGGTAACGAAGGCGCAGGTAAAACGGGTAATGCTGAAGAAAAGTGGGTAAGCAACGTAGTCCGCCACATTGCCGAACAGAACACATGTGAGCCCGTCCAC
The DNA here is from genome assembly GCA_019918135.1 of Paulinella micropora. Taxonomy (NCBI): domain Eukaryota; phylum Cercozoa; class Imbricatea; order Euglyphida; family Paulinellidae; genus Paulinella; species Paulinella micropora. The sequence continues at coordinate 18,543 of WBZZ01000835.1, forward strand.
CGTATTTTGGAGGTCGTTGGTGATGCGTTGGTCAATGTTATCGATTTTGGCTTCGACCACCATGCGGAAAAAGAGTTTGTTGTCACCCATCAGCCGCAGCTGAATACTCTGAGATGCGTTCTTGCGGATGTGTGAGTTGATGAGATCCCCAAGCAGTGTCATCATGATGACAAAAAACATGGAAATCACGAAGAGATAGGCCCATTCATTCATGTACTTGGTCACCCAGTCCCAGTTACCAGGAGCTTTGAACCCACCGCAACCACTCTTCAAACAGCCCGCGATACCTGGGTATTTTTTGTCGATGCCTGATGCGACGACGTAAAGCCTCGCCTGGATGATATACGCCCCCACGATCTGGCACCCAATGTTGAGCAGCATCAGCGTCCACAGCAGCGGGGCTTGCCAAGGCGTCCGCAATCCGTACTTGAGAATTCGCCAAGCACGGGACCAGAGCAGCATATTAACGCTATGCGGCACACATTCAGCAAAAATGAGAAGGCGGTGAAAGGATAACAGGTGAGGATAGACTGACGGACACGAAATTGTACGCGGAAAAAAGAGAAGGATGCGAACATAGACGATTAGTGCCTGGGATGGTTGTGATAGCACACCTGGCTTCCTCATACGAAATCGAAAGCTTCGTAGAGTCCTTCGATTCATACTGGGACTGACTCACTGTGGAACCACCCGAACTGAATTGAGATTGTTGGCTTTTGAGCTCTGCGGTACTCGACGAGGTACTCGACGAAGTCCACATTTTGATGTTGCGCACTTATCAACCGAACTAGAAGAGGATCCTGGAGCTGATTGGATGTTCCTCCCGCACCTTCCTCGCAAGTAATATTTGTTCTTTCTGCACTGAGTATGAAACAGCCACCAAATTGCGCACATTTAGCTCAACCAGTTTTCCTGGAATTTGCACAGCAAATATTTAAGGTTTTCCTGGGCAAAGCCAAATTTTTTACACATTGCCATGGTAGAAAAGCATCATAATGACTCTAGTTTGCGGTGAAAAAACGAGGGTCCACGGTCCGAAAAGTGCAATTGTCTCTGAGATGTTTCCGCCACCTGGCGCCACTTTTCCGTAGCTCGGTGGCCCTAAGAAGTCTATTCTTAAAAGGTTTCTCAATAAGGAAAGCAGTACTCCTATGCAACTGGAAGGAGACAACGGGATGGTTGTGAAAGGGAATGGGGTGGCTGAGTTATTTGCAAAACAGTATCAATCCCAACTGAATAGACCATCGAATATGATGGCACCTAGTCCTCATATCCCTTCTACTTATATTCAGCCTGACCTTACTCAAAGTACATCTAGTAACAATAATAATAATTTATTAGATAAGACATCCTTTTCTGAGAAGAAATTAAAGAGGCTGAGTCTTCTTTAAAACCTAATAAGAGTGTTGGACAGGATGGTATCTCTGGTGAACTTTTTCTTAATTTGTTGAACACTGCACCAAATGTCAAACAGTTCTTTGTTCTCTTATTTAATAGATGCTTACAAACAGGCACGAAACCTTTGGATTATAATAAAGCCTATTTATAAAGGTAAAGTAGATAGACTAAAAGCTTCTCAGTGCAGACCGGTTACACTGTTGTCTGTTATTGATAAGTTCTATGCTACGCTTTTATTGAATAGATTGAAAGCGTGGGTTGATTCATCTAATCTTCTGCCTGTTGAACAGGGTGGTGCTCGTAAAGGGAGGGGAAGTCAGCACCAAATCTTTCTTCTTCACGAAGTTATTACTAATCACAAAGGTCCAACTTTTGCTGCCTTTCTTGATGTCTCTAAAGCGTTTGATTCTGTGGAGAGAGACATTTTGTGGAGGAAACTAGAACATTTGGGTATATCTTCTTTTTTCCTGTCCGCCCTGAAAGGTCTTTATACCAGGGTACAGAATAGAGTAGATACGGCTGAAGGCATGTCCCCTTGGTTTGATACCAATAGGGGAGTAAGACAAGGATGCCCTTTATCCCCTCTATTATACTGTCTTTATACTCTGATTTACCTAATAAATTACGTTCTTCTACTAAAGGAGTTACACTCTCTGCTCAAGACAATGATCTGTCATTTTCTCTATCGTTAAGTTGCCTCTTATATATTGATGACATTGTCTTATTGTCTAGCTCTGCCCATGATTTGCAAAAACAATTAGACGTTTGTGCTACGTGGGCTAAAGATAATAATGCTGAATTTGATCAAGACAAGTCCAACATTGTTATTTTTAATAATAAGAATAATACAGTCACTCACAATTGGACTCTCATGGGACAAAATGTCCTGGAGGCAGAAGCCTACAAATATTTGGGAGTTAATTGTGATAAAAATTTGTGAGAATGATGAAGACTGATAGAATCAAAAAAGCTAAGCAGTGCATCAATATGTACTTGCTATGGGTATAAGAAGGGGGGTTGCACCTAATATAGCTATGCAACTTATTACCTCTTCTGTCTTTCAGTCCATGGATTGGGGATCTGAATTTTGGCACCCAAAAAGAACATAGGAAGAAGGCAACAACATAAATTATTATTTAGCTCGTAAAATTTTGCGTGTACCTAAAGACTTCCCTAATATTGCCTGTCAAGGTGAGTTGGATTATGGTCTGTAGTTGGAAGAGGGAATATGAAAAGACTTTCCTTTTTAAAGTCCCTACTTTCGTTTCCTACCCACAGTTTACTTCACCAGATGTTCAGAATCAGTTTACTGAATACTTTAAGCAAAACTAACAATAATTGGGTTGGAAGGGTTATAATGGACCTTAAAATGATTAAGCCTGATTCGTCCACAAATGATATGCTTTTATTTATTAAGAATAGCCCTAAAACCACAATCAAGATGCTCATTCATAACTACGAGCAACAGGAATGGGTCAAACATTTATCCACTTCAAATTTATCCTTCTATAAATCAGTCAAAAAGAATTTATCCATGGAACTTTATTTAACGAAAGGTAACTGTGAGGGTGGGAGAAGATTGATCTCTCTTGCTAGAGCAGGTTGCCTTCGTTTTGGCCTTGCACATAGAGGCTTTGGTACGCCGGTGAATATTTCCTGTGGAATTTGCACAAACAAATGAACATTCAGAATTGCATGTCTTTAATGACTGCGCTTTAACAAAACCTATTGTAAAGTCTCTAGAAATGAAATAGTTTGGTTCACTTTTTTTTCCTGATGGTACTATTTCTAGTAACCAGTGGACATCATTATGTCCTTAAACTCGTCTTTTCATACTATTGTTATGAGAGGGTTTTTGAAGGACTGCTATGTTGCCATTGAAGAGCTTTTATAAGCTCTAGAGGTTGTCATTAACTCATATAGGTCGCATGGTTGGGTATGGAGGTTTCTTTTCGGATTTGGGTGGGCGCTTGGATTCGTCTTGTTATTGGATGCTTCTTGGATCCTGAGAATTGAGTTTAGTTTAGTTAGGGTTTGGACTTTTCAGTATAAATAGATTATTACCTTTAAGTAAGTCATACCAGAAGTCCTGCTTCTGGTTTGTCTTTAGGAGTATAGTTTCCGTAAAGGGAACTGCTTTCCTATTAAACTACTACTACTACTACTACTGCTACTACTACTACTGCTACTTCTACTACTGGTGTTGTGGGCGGGGAGGTGGGCGACTGGCGAGTGGGAGGAGGGTGTATGATTGTTGTGTAGGGTGGGACAAGAATGGAAAAGTGTTGGGCGAGGTGTGGGCGTGGTGTGGGGTGGAGGCCATGGTTTGGTCTAGTTGCTGGGGTGGGTGGAGAGTTGTGAGAGGGACAAATCCACAGCAGGTGTGCTGGTGGTCAGGGACGTGGCTGGTTAGGCGTGGGGTATCGGGACGCAGGCCTTGGTGTGGTTTTCGCCGCCAGGGGCCTCGGCCGGGCTGCAGAATTCGGGTCCCAACAGGGCACTTTTCCCAACTTTTCCACGACTTGGGGACCTGTGCCCGTGCTCCAGAGGCGTGCTGCAGACCAGGCAGCATGCCTCTGAGGAGCCAGGGGAACGTGCTGAAGGAACATCGAGTTTTGGCGGGCTGGGGAGGTGGGCTAGGTTGCTAGGTGGGGCCGCCGAAACACTAGGTGGTAGCTAGTAGTAGAAGAAGCTAGTAGTAGGAACTAGAAGTAGATTTAAGGACCACTAGTAAGGAGGAGTAGTACTAAGTAGTAGTAGTAGTAGTAGTAGTAGTAGTAGTAGTAGTAGTAGTAGTAGTAGTAGTAGTAGTAGTAGTAGTAGTAGTAGTAGTAGTAGTAGTAGTAGTAGTAGCAGTAGTAGTAGTAGTAGTAGTAGTAGTAGTAGTAGTAGTAGTAGTAGTAGTAGTAGTAGTAGTACGCTAGTACTACTACTACTACTACTACTACTACTACTACTACTACTACTACTACTACTACTACTACTACTACTACTACTACTACTGCTACTACCACTACTACTACTACTACTACTACTACTACTACTACTACTACTACTACTGCTGCTGCTGCTGCTGCTGCTACTGCTACTGCTAGTACTGCCACTACTACTTCTACTTCTACTACTACTACTACTACTACTACTACTACTACTACTACTACTACTACTGCTACTACTACTACTACTACTACTACTACTACTACTTCTACCACTACTACTACTACTACTACTACTACTACTACTACTACTACTACTGCTACTACTTCT
>WBZZ01000836.1:0-7500 GCA_019918135.1 Paulinella micropora
TATGTATGTATGTATGTATGTATGTATGTATATTTGTATGCATATATGTATGTATGTATTTATGCAGAGGCGATTCTCCCGTTGATGTGGAGTTTGAAAGCAATGATGCAGAAGCAGAAGGTAGGTATGTGTGTATGTATGTATGTATGTATGTATGTATCTATGAATGTATGTATGTATGTATGTATGTATGTATACAGGCGAAAGCGCTGCTGCAGCAGCGGAAGCGGATCCTAGCAGCACTAGCCTGCGCTCATGAGAGGCGCATCGGCTTGAAAAGAAAACGGCAGGTTTGTGAGTATAACAATAGTAAATGCACCCCCCCCCCCCCCCCCCCCCCAACGCGCGCACACACACACATGCACACACGCACGCACACGCACACAAACCGTGGCATAAACAGTGTCACACACACACACACACACACACACACTCACACACACACACACACACACATACACACAGTGTCACACACACACACACACACAAACACACACACCACCACACCAACACCACACACACACACACACACACACACACACACACACATATGCACCTTTCCAGTCACATTCATTCAGTACATCATGTTTGATACACCGCGATCAGTTACATGAACTCCCGCCGCCTTCTTCCCCTCCCTCTGCAGCGTCTTAAAAACTTGAAGACTGTGCGGCCGATGAATAAATTATGGTTTTTCGTCTTCAGTGAACGAATTTGTAACTTAGTATGTATCAATAATTTTTAAATAACTGATTCTTCAAACTCAAAAGCTCTTTCAAAATCTATACCGACGGCGTCCGGTGTGATATTGATATTTTGTTCGACGGTGGCTCAGCATGTACGTGATCACGATCATACGACTGTCTGTTGTTGTTAGAGTTGGTGGTGGTGTACACTAGTGCAGACAAGCTTCATTCTATCACATGACAGGAATAGCACTTTACTGCGCCGTGTGCCTCAAAGTTCCATCTTTTGTTGCAATCATGTTGACAGGAACGATAGCACTAAGCCTCCTGCTCAATCCGTTACCAAGACACTCAGCCACACAAGGACTGAGTGGATGAAATGGAAGAATCAGGACAAAACCAGGAAGTGGATGAAATGGAAGAAGAATCAGGGACTGCACCACTGAGGAGTGGAGGACTCTCAAATGGAAGAAGAAGATGATCAGTGACGATACCGGTGACAAGAGTATACTTAAGGAATCTGGACCAATTGTAGTGACAGGATATACAGGAAGCTACATAGGAAGCTAAGAGCAAAAAGTTTCAGAACGTGTTGATATTGGACAGATTGGAGTACCTGGTTGAGTACCCTTTCAGTAACTAAGAAACAACACAAGTGGACTTTTGAACGGCACTGGTGGGGGGAGGTTCAAGAGAAAGCACTAGACATAGATAGGACCAAGGAAAGGGAGAGGAGGGAAGGGAAGGGAGAAGGAAGGAAGAAAAAAGGAAGAGAACGGTCATATGCTGCAAAGGCAAGCACTGAGAAGGTGTGTGTGTTCTTTCAGGGGGCGAGAGGGTGCTTGAAAGGGAAGGCATGCAACTTAGAGGGAGTCATGCATGGGGAATGTTTTGTCTTTGAGAAGACAGGGGTGTGTAAGTATGGGGATAAGTGCAAGTTCAAGCACACAGAGGAAGGGAAGAGAAGAAAGAAGAACGAAGAGACGAAGACTTGCTTTAACTGTCGAGAGAAAGGGCATGTTGCTTCTGAATGTACGAAGAAGTGTGCGAAGTGCGAGGGAGACCATCCTATGACCAATTGTGAGATGATAGAAGAAGAGGGGAGGAAGAAAACGAAAGGAAGAGGGAAGAAGGATGAAAGCTCTAGCGACTCAGAGGGAGAAGAAGGAGTGAAAAAGAAGAAGAAAGACATAAGTAAGGCGATGAGCTTGCTGGACAAGAGGAGGTATGGGCTGAGTGCAGGAAAGAGGTCACCAGGGGTCACATACAGTGTCAGTGAGAGTGAGGAGGAGGAGGAGAGGCCAGGAAGGGCCTACATGCTCAAAAGGTTGACGAAGGAAGAGTTCGTCACTAACATAAAGGCGGCGACGCGTTTCTGCGAGCAGCTGTTGGACCCGTCCGACTCCGATGAGGATGAGATGGAGCAAGAGGAAGGAGAGAAAGTACGAAAAGGAAAAGGTCCAGGTTTCGAAGGTCCTGATGTTGAAAAGGAGATGTCCGACTGCGATGTTGAAGGCGCAGATCGCGCGGAAGCGGATCGGGAACGTTATTCTATGGCTCCGGGAGGGCCTGGCCGCACATTTTTACGCGCGGGAATCGGGTTATGAGCAAGGACTTGGAGACGGAGTTCTATGGGACAGTTTGGCCTACATTCGGTATCAAGTCCGGGGAGATCAAGAAGTTGGCGGGATCGTCTTGACTTAGTCGCGGCGTGATGCAGGGATACAAGTCGGATGTGGCGGATCTTCATCTTCTGTTTTGAGACTATAGTCAGAGTAATCGTTTTTAATGTTGTTCAGTGCGGGCCTTCATTCCTAATTAGGGGGAGCTTGGGAAGTGAGAGAGTAATTAGTCATAGCGGCCCTTAATATTAATACTAATTACTAGTCATATTGTGACATTTCTGGTACTGGTGGCTACATTTTTTAGGTATTACCTATATCAGTCATATCATTACCACTGAGTGCGAACGTTACTGTTTTTTTATTTTCTGTGGCGGGATCGTGTCTGTTGATCAAAGTTGTATCATTGAATTAGTAAATATTCGAACTGGTATACTGGGGGACTTACTGGGTGACGCCCTAGTTCGATCCTGAGCCAGTGGCAGTGGCAGTGCGACAGGATATACAGGAAGCTACATAGGAAGCTAAGAGCAAAAAGTTTCAGAACATGTTGATACTTTGTAAAATCAAAGTACCATACTTGTTGATAAGTTATGAAAAAAAATTTAAAAAAAATTTGAATGGCTAGCCGTTACAACCGTTTTTTTACTGTTTAGCTGATTTTTGGCAACTTTTTTGGTTTTTTGTTGGTGTTGTTTGCTTTTCTTCGAAATTTCATAGAAACTTATGTTTTATTTAATAAATATTATGATTTGATAATATTATTTTGAATTACATTGAATTTTCAAATTTGAATTCAAATTCAACTTGGAAATTTCAAGTAGTACATTAAGTGGTAAGTAGTCTAGTGACTACTTCATGACTGGGTGCATGGCTGCGATTTCTAAGCTAACGCACTGGTTTTATGCTTCAAAATCAATGTAAATATGCTGAAAAAACTCGTATTAATATTATTTCATGCATACTTCAAGTACTACGTGAGTGTATATAACGAATACAAGTGAGTGGCAAGTATTCTGAGTGTCACAGTGACTAGTGTAAAACAGGGTCACTGACTCTGAAATCTAAGCTTCCGCACTTGTTTTATGCTTCAAAAACATTATAAATATGCTAAACAAACTGGTATTAATGTAATTCCATGCATACTTCAAGTAGTCAGTGAGTATGTATAACGAATACAAGTGAGTGGCAAGTATTCTGAGTGTCACGGTGACTAGTGTAAAAGAGTGTCACTGACTCTGAAATATAAGCTTCCGCACCGGTTTTATGCTTCAAAATCATTATAAATATGCTGAAAAAGCTAGTATTAATATTAATATAATTCCATGCATACTTCAAGTAGTCAGTGAGTATGTATAACGAATACAAGTGAGTGGCAAGTATCAAGTCAGTCTGAGTGTCACAGTGACTCTGAGTGTAAAACAGTGTCACTCAACTTGAACAATAAGCTTCCGCACCGGTTTTATGCTTCAAAAACATTATAAATATGCTAAACAAGCTGGTATGAATATAGTTCCATGTATGCTTCAAGTAGTCAGTGAGTATGTATAACGAATACAAGTGAGTGGCAAGTATTCTGAGTGGTCACAGTGACTCAGTAATGTAAAACAGGGTCACTCAACTTGAAGTCTAAGCTTCCGCACCGGTTTTATGCTTCAAAAACATTATAAATATTCTGAAAAAGCTAGTATTCATATTATTCCATGCATACTTCAAGTAGTCAGTGAGTATGTATAACGAATACAAGTGAGTGGCAAGTCTGAGTGTGGCAGTTGAAAACTAGTCACTGTTTTATTAACCTAATGATATCAGTGCTAGCGTAAAAATAGTTTCAAAATATTTATTTATAAACACAAATTGGCCAAGAGTGTGGCTAGACAGTTGCAACTTGATGTTGCTTCATTCTTAAACAAACATGCCTTTGCACGTATCTACTGCTTCTGATGCATGATTTTTGTTTCGATTCTTTTTGTCGTTTTTTCCCAGTGTTTTTTCTCTTCCCCCCCCCCCCCCCCTTGACATACACACACATACACACACACATACACACATACATATATACACATACACACATATGTACATACATACATACATACACACACACATACATACATACATACATACATCATTGTATGCATACATACATACATACATACATATATACATACACACATACATACATGCATGCATGCATGCATGCATGCCTGCATGCATGCTTGCATGCATACATACATATATACATACCTACATACCTACATACCTACATACATACATGCATACATACATACATACATGCAATGCCATACATACATATGTACATACATACATATATACATACATATATACATACATAAATACATACATACATACATACATACATACATACATACACACACGCACATACATACATACATACATACATACATACATACATGCATACATCATTGCATGCATACATATATACATACATACATACATACATATATACATACATACATACATACATGCATGCCTGCATGCCTGCATGCACACATACATACATACATACATACATACATACCTACATACCTACATACCTACATACCTACATGCATACATGCATACATACATGCATACATACATATGTACATACATACATACTTACATACTTACATACATACATACTTACATACACACACACACACACATACACACACACATACACACATACATATATATACATACATACATATGTACATACATACATACATACATACATACACACACATACACACATACATACATACATGCATACATCATTGCATGCATACATGCATACATATATACATATATACATACATACATGCATGCATGCATGCATACATACATACATACATAACATGCATAACATACATGCATGCATGCATTTATGCATGCATACATGCATAAATACATACATACATACACATACATACATACATGCATGCATGAGTACTTGCATGCATGCCTGCATGCATACATACATACATATTGCTGTTGACATTCAAGACAACAAAAAAAATTGATTTTTCTGTTTTGGTTGGAATTTCAGTTTTGGTTGGAATTTTGATTTTGGGTGAAAATTTGAATTTTTCAAATTAACGGCTATATTCGTCCGCAAAATATCGTAAATTTTCGCGAAATGTTACCGTTAAATTTGAAAATTTGAATTTTTGTCACAAAAATGAAAAACTGTCACAAAAATGAAAATCTGACACAAAAATGAAAAACTAATTTTTGTTGTTGTCTTGAATGTCAACAGCAATACATACATATTATACATACTAGACATACATACATACATACATATGTACATACATACATACATACATACATATGTACATAAATACATACATACATATGTACATAAATACATACATATGTACATAAATACATAGATACATACGAAGGGGCAGGCCTAGACAAGAACGCCCACGAAGACGTCGTTAACTATTAAAGTTATTATTTACCTTTATAATTCAAATTTTCAAATTTAAATTGAAATTGAAATTTAAATGATTTAATAAATAAATATATAAATAAATATTTTGAAACTATTTTTACGCTATCACTGATATCATTAACTAATAAAACAGTGACTAGTTGTGCCCGCACACTCAGACTTGCCACTCACTTGTATTCGTTATACATCATACTACTCACTGACTACTTGAAGTATGCATGAAATAATAATAATACTAGCTTTTTCAGCATATTTATAATGATTTTGAAGCATAAAACCCGGCGGTGCGGAAGCTTAGACTTCAAGTTGAGTGACCCTGTCACCCGTTTTACACGGTGACACTCACTGAATACTTGCCACTCACTTGTATTCGTTATACATACTCACTGACTACTTGAAGTATGCATGGAATTATATTAATATTAATACTAGCTTTTTCAGCATATTTATAATGATTTTGAAGCATAAAACCGGTGCGGAAGCTTATATTTCAGAGTCAGTGACACTCTTTTTACACTAGTCACCGTGACACTCAGAATACTTGCCACTCACTTGTATTCGTTATACATACTCACTGACTACTTGAAGTATGCATGGAATTATATTAATACCAGTTTGTTTAGCATATTTCTAATGTTTTTGAAGCATAAAACAAGTGCGGAAGCTTAGATTTCAGAGTCAGTGACCCTGTTTTACACTAGTCACTGTGACACTCAGAATACTTGCCACTCACTTATATTCGTTATATATACTCACGTAGTACTTGAAGTATGCATGAAATAATATTAATACGAGTTTTTTCAGCATATTTACATTGATTTTGAAGCATAAAACCAGTGCGTTAGCTTAGAAATCGCAGCCATGCACCCAGTCATGAAGTAGTCACTAGACTACTTACCACTTAATTTACTACTTGAAATTTCCAAGTTGAATTTGAATTCAAATTTGAAAATTCAATGTAATTCAAAATAATATTATCAAATCATAATATTTATTAAATAAAACATAAGTTTCTATGAAATTTCGAAGAAAAGCAAACAACACCAACAAAAAACCAAAAAAGTTGCCAAAAATCAGCTAAACAGTAAAAAAACGGTTGTAACGGCTAGCCATTCAAATTTTTTTAAATTTTTTTTCATAACTTATCAACAAGTATGGTACTTTGATTTTACAAAGTATCAACATGTTCTGAAACTTTTTGCTCTTAGCTTCCTATGTAGCTTCCTGTATATCCTGTCGCACTGCCACTGCCACTGGCTCAGGATCGAACTAGGGCGTCACCCAGTAAGTCCCCCAGTATACCAGTTCGAATATTTACTAATTCAATGATACAACTTTGATCAACAGACACGATCCCGCCACAGAAAATAAAAAAACAGTAACGTTCGCACTCAGTGGTAATGATATGACTGATATAGGTAATACCTAAAAAATGTAGCCACCAGTACCAGAAATGTCACAATATGACTAGTAATTAGTATTAATATTAAGGGCCGCTATGACTAATTACTCTCTCACTTCCCAAGCTCCCCCTAATTAGGAATGAAGGCCCGCACTGAACAACATTAAAAACGATTACTCTGACTATAGTCTCAAAACAGAAGATGAAGATCCGCCACATCCGACTTGTATCCCTGCATCACGCCGCGACTAAGTCAAGACGATCCCGCCAACTTCTTGATCTCCCCGGACTTGATACCGAATGTAGGCC
>WBZZ01000836.1:12500-15000 GCA_019918135.1 Paulinella micropora
GTACCCCTTTTGGTCGCGGGCGGCACCCAAACCAGAAAATTGAGGTCTTTTTGCCGCCACCAGGCGCCGTTCAAGTTGCACACACAAGGCGCCGTTTGCGCACACCAGGCGCCGTTTGCGCACACCAGATGGATTTAGCGGCTGATATTTGGTGTATCTGACACTTCATGACGAGCTCTATTCAAAAATATAAACACTGTGGTGCCGGGTAGCCCAAAAACCAGAAATTTTAGGTTTTTGCGCCACCAGCGCCGTTCGCGCACACCAGAGGGAGTTTGAGGCTGATGTTTGGTGTACCCGACACCTCTCGATGACCTCTCTTTGGAGATTCAAAAGCTTTGGTGCCGGGTGGCACAAAAACCAGAGATTTTAGGTTTTTGTGTCACCAGAGCTTACACTTGCGTTCTGCTGGTACCTCCGGCAATGGAACGGGCCCTCCCCGGGAACCACAGCCCGGCATTTGTACGTACCCCACGCGAATTAGCCGGCACCAAAAATGAATGGCTGAGAATGCTCAAATGTTGTCGATGATTTTTTTCGTTGTTGTTGCTGTTGCTCTTGTTATAACTGTTGGTTCTAGGTCTGATGTTGCTGTTGATGATGTCGTTGTTGTTGTGAAGATAATTATGTGGAGATAATTATGTTTGCAGGTGGGCTAACTCTAACCCTAACTGTTTTAGCCCCAAGTTTAAGCTTAAATTGAATTGAGTGTGTGCTTTGTGTGTGTGTGTGTGTGTGCGTGTATGTATGTGTGTGTGTGTGTGTATGCTGTGTATGCTGTTTCGAGAGTTGGTTCTCAGGGTCGCCGGTGACACCTTGTTGCAAGTACAACAAATTCATGTTTGAACAACTGAGATAGTGACTTTTTTTTGTTGCTTGCTTGTTTTGTTGTTTGTTTGTTGTTTGTTTGTTGTTGCTTTTTGTTGCTTGTTGTTTATTGTTTGTTGTTGTTATCGTTTTCCTTGTTATTGTTATTGTTGTTCTTGTTGTTGTTATTGCTGTATTGTTGTTGTTGTTGTTGTTGTTGTTGTTTTGGTTTGTGGTTTGTTGTTGTTGTTGTTGTACAGTTGTTGTTGTTGTTGTCGTCGTTGTTGTTGACGTTGTTGTTGATGTTGTTGTTGATGTTGTTGTTGATGTTGTTGATATTAGTGCGGCTGTGGGTGTGAAGGTTATTATTTTTGAAGATTTGCTAAACCTAACACTAACCTACCTAACTGCAATTGCATATGTGCTGGGCTGTGTGTGAGCTGTGTGCTGTGTGCTGTGTGTGCTGTGTGTGTGACCCTGTTAGTACGAGGGCCGGTGGCAGCTCTGGCCTGCGTCTCGAGGGCACCGACGGAGGACGAGAGCACGGAGAACATGCCAGACCCACCAGACAAGCGCGGCGCGGATGAGGCACGCTTGCCAAATTTGTTAGCCTGTGCAAAAGTAGATGTTCAACTTTTATATTTATTAAGCAATACGCAAGTTGGCTTATGTTTCACAATCACAAACTTTATGTTTCTGGTGCGAAAGAGCCACCCCAGCCCGGCAAAGGCTGGCCTGAGGTTGGTCTTTAGCCACCTGAAACCAAAAATTTGAGGTGGGTCGAACAAGAATTACAAAAACTAGCAGCATTTTGCGCGAATGCTGGAGGGAAAGAGGAAAAATAGACTGGTACGTAGGTAAATTTCTCCATAGACAGACAGGTAGATAGACAAGTCGATAGGCAAATCTAAAGAAAGATTGTCAGGCAGACAGATAGACAAGTCGAAAATATGAGCATGGGTCCTTTGCCCTGTGAGGAAATCGTTAGGGGCAATCAGTATTGCAACTAGTAAAAACAACACACACAACTAACGCATTATTTCTTACCATCACAACCAAAAGAAAAAGTATTCAGTTTGTAAGAACGATACCCAAAATGCATACAACAACAACAATAACAACAGCAACAACAACAACAACAACGACAACGACAACAGAAGCAACACCACCACCACCACCACCACTACCAACAACAACAACAACAACAACAACAACAACAGCAACAACAACAACAGCAACAACAACAACAACACACGGGTTACGTACCGGCGCTTTGCTAGTTCCCAGGTGCTCTATTGAGTGATCAGTTTCCAGCACCAAAGAGTCTTGACGTTGCGGCTGCGTGTAATCAATGCATGGATCAAGAAAATATGTCAATCAATAGATGCATCTATTTCAATTGCTCGATCGCTCTATCACTCGATTGCTCAATCGATCTCTCCCTCGATCAAGCAAGCAAGCAATTAAGCAGGCAACCAATAAAGCAATCAATCAATCAATCAATCAATCAATCAGTCAATCAAGCAGTGAATCATCAATCAATCAATCAATCAATCAATCAATCAATCAATCAATCAATCCGATAATCAATCAGTCAATCAATCAATCAATCAATCAATTATTCAATCAACGTGTATGTGTGTGTGTGTGTATGTATGTGTGTGTGTGTGTGTGTATGTGTGTGTGTGTGTGT